>CAUYON010063346.1:0-22934 GCA_963573935.1 Arctocebus calabarensis
TCCCAGCTACTAGGGAGGCTGAGGCAAGAGAATCGCTTAAGCCCAAGAGCTGGAGGTTGCTGTGAGCAGTGTGACGCCACGGCACTCTACCCAGGGCGATAAAGTGAGACTCTGTCTCTACAAAAAAAAAAAAAAAAGCCAGGCGTTGTGGTGGGCGCCTGTAGGCCCAGCTACTCAGGAGGCTGAGGCAAGGGAATCGCCTAAGCCCAGGGTTGGAGTTTGCTGTGAGCTATGACGCCACAGCACTCTACCAAGGGTGATAGGGTGAGACTCTGTCTCAAAAAAAAAAAAGGAAAAAAAACAAAAGGAATGTCGAGAAAAGTGGAGATCATGATGATAAACGCTGACACTTCTTGCGTGCTATCGCTGGATTGGACACTACTGGCTAGGTGGCTTGGTTAGGCCTACCAGTCTAACCTAGGCAGGAACAGTGTCTTTTTTAGGAAACATTAAGGCACAATTCCTACTTAGCTGGGAGGTGAGTCCTGAGCAGGGTCTTGAAGATTGAAGAGGATTTAGGCAGCTGGGGAGGGAGAAAAAAAGGTGTCCCGGGTGAATGGAGCTGCTTGGGCTAAGGCTTGGCACTCAGCCAGACTAGTTACTGCCCTTAATTTTGAGCACGTCCTTGTGTGTTTTCTACAGGAGGTGGTATTGTCACAAAATGTGGTCAGAAAGGAAAACTCTCATCCTTCCTCTTTGCTAGCAGGGAGAGCCCCCGCTATGGAGGAGGCTAACTTCAGATTAAATCCAGCTTGGTTTCTGATCGGCCATGTGGCCGTGGGCAAGTCATTCAGTTCTCTCACCCTCAGTGTCACACCTCCCCAAAGACCCATTCACTGACTCACTAAGTAAAAACCAGACTCCAACGAGATAATGTGTATAAAGGTCTAACCTGGGGTTTCTACTACTGACATTTCGGGCTGGAGGCTTCTGTTGTGAGGGGCTGACTCGCATTATAATAGGATGGGTAGCAGCATCCCTGAGCTCTACTCATGGGATGCCAGTAGCACCTGCTACACACAAATTGTGACAACTAAAAATACTTCCAGAGATTGCCAAATGTCCGCAGGACAGGGGGCAAAATCATCTCAGAAGGACCATCAGTCTAATAAAGTGCTTGACGTGAAGTAGGCATGGATGTTTATTCTCTCTCCTTCCCCCGACTTAGTCCTGGAAGAGACATTCACTTCTGTCCTGTTGGAGCAGGAAAAGCCTTCAGAGAGCCCTGTGCAGATAGGGAAATGGGTCAGAGAAGGTCGCTGCCTAACGTTACACAGCACGTCACTGGCAGAATGAATTAGGTACAAAAGAGACAAAACAGCCTTAACTAAAAGACCCTAAACACAGTGCTTGAAATAAGCAAATTCATTTCTTTCTCCCAGAAGAGCCCAGAGGTGAGTGGTTAAGGCTGTTGGAGTGGTTGTACCATTGTCAACAGATAGCTTCCACCTCTGGGTCCAGGGCAGTCGTTCCAGTTCTTCCCATTTTTAATTGGTCAGGAGGGGGCAAGACCAGGAAGAAGTGGAGAGAGAGCACCTTTCTTTTTAAAGCACAAAGTGGGCTCAGCGCCTGTAGCTCAAGGGGCTAGGGTGCCAGCCATATACACCGGAGTTGGTGGGTTTGAATCCAGCCTGGGCCGCCAAACAATAATGACAACTACAACCAAAGAATAGCCGGGTGTTGCAGCAGGTGCCTGTAGTCCCATCTACTTGGGAGGCTGAGGCAGGAAAATCGCTTAAGCCCAAGAGTTTGAGGTTGCTGTGAGCTATAAGTTCGCGGCACTCTACCCAAGGCGGCAGCTTGAGACTCTGTCTCAGAAAAAAAAAAAAAAAAGCACAAAGTGAAATGTGCATTTTTAGTTCTGCTTATATGCTATTGGCTGGACCCTAGTCACACGGCCGCACTTAACTGCAGTGGAGGCTGGGCGTTGTTGTCTCTGGCCATGTGCCCTGCTAAATCTTGGGGATGGAAGAGAAGAATGAACACTGGGGAGGTTAGCAGTCCTGCCTCACAGAGGCAAAGTAGAAACCCACAATCTCTCTACCAAATCAGTTCTTTTATCAGTCAATTAACTAGCATGAGCGTGTCAGCCAAAACAATAATTGCAGTGCACAGAGTCTCATGTGCTCAGTTGGTGTAGGCCCTGGTTAAGCACTTTGCACTCCTCGACTCCCTTAACCTTCCCAAAGCCCAGGGAGGGAGGTTTTACTATTAATTTCACTTGACAGGGGAGAAAACTGAGGTTCTGAAAGGTTGAGTAACTTGCCTCAAATCACACTGCTCAGATCTGCCCAACTCCTTGATCTCACCCTGCACCAAGCAACTCACAGTCATAACCTGAACTGGGGTCCTCAGCAGGGGAGTTCGGGAGAGGAGTCAGGCCTCTGGCCCCAGGCCCCTCCAGGCTACCACAAGAGCTCAAAAGGCCCCCTGAGGTGACCTGACTCTGTGAGGCTGCCTTCAAAAGAGCGGAGACCCTTGGGTGAATTAGCAACTCAGGCTCTGGGTGGTTTTGGTCGCTGTGAGCCTGAGAGTTTCCCATGGGGATGAGAACAGCTCCTGCCTCTTAAGGCTGTGCAGAGTAATGAGGTGGCTGCTTGCGGGGACCAGAGTCCCTCCTGAAAAGGGGAGGCTGCTGGGATCAAGGGACAGTGGCATGCGTTATTAGTGCGCAGCCTGTGTGCCACCTCTGCTGAGGCCAGTGGGACAGACAGGCAGGAAAGGACAGTGTCTTCCTCTAGGGCAAAGGGAGAACTGAGGCCCACACATGGCAGTGAATGCACCTATCCAAGGTCAACAAAGCAGGGTCTACTGGGACTGGTGAGAAAGGCAGCCAGAGCTCCTGGGACATCAGTTCTCTGAGCTAGGGTGGTAAGTCCACCACGGGTTCAAAGCCCAGCTCTGCCACTTGCTCACCATGTGACCTTGATGGGTCACTTTGCCTCTCTGAGCTTCAGAATCCTCCTCTGTCAAATGGGGATGAGAGAGGAGTCTCCTGGGATGAGGGGTAGTGTGGAGTTAATGAGGTCCTCCATGTTGGCACAAAGGCAAACGTTACAGACAGTGTCTGTGTTATCATGAGCACTGTGATGCTGTCTCTGCTGTAGCCTGACACAGCCTGGGGCGAGCTGGGTTCTTGGGCACAGATGGAGGGGCTTTGGTCTCTGTGGAACAAGTGAACATCCCAGGGTCCTTTACCAGGGAGCCCAGGACTCCATTCTGCCTGGCAAATGGCACCCAGGTGCTGTCGGGGCTGGTGGTAGGAGGCGTGGGCGAGTCCCAGGGAGTGGAGACCATGGGTGCTGTCAGTGCCACCTGGAGAATCATTGGCTCCGGTGGAACCCCTGGCTCTTTAGAGGGTGGGAACACAGGCAGAGATGGGGTCACAGGCCTCTGACCTGGTGTTAGACTGCCCTGAACTCCTGAGCCCGGTCAGACCGGGTGTTCCCTGATTGTCCACATGTTCTCGGGGTCCTGGGAGAGGAAGGGAAGAAGGTCCTGGATGGGGTCATCCCCAGAATGTGACTGTTCAGTCCCCACTGCCTGCCCTGTGCAGAGTAAGTGTTCAGTAAGCGCCTGTTGGATGTGCAAATGGATGAGTCAGAGCTTCTGCTGTTGCCATAGACTGGCTGTGTGATTTGGGCCAGTTTCTTGCCCTCTCTGTGATTTAGTGCCCTCATTGTAAAACAAAGAGGGAGACTGAGTATTCTTGATGTCTGGTCTAGATCTGGGCCCGTGTCTTCCCTGCCACAATTGCAGCACCTTCCCCCCAACCCCCTGCCCCGTGGCGGGAGTATACCAGACTACACACAGAGTGCAGAAATGGGCTTTTATTGCTGGGGCAAGATCAGAGGTACAGAGGCCTCTGTCCTGACTGTGAGGAGAAGAGACATCTGGAAGGGCCTTCTGGCTGGGCGCAGGGTTTCACGCTGGTTGGAGGTGGCCGCACATTCCCAGAGGGAGATGCTACACGGGAGTGAAGTGAAGCCACTGGCAGCCCATCTGGAATGAGATCACAGGGTATTAGGACATTTGTAGCAATAGCTGCCCTATGGGCAGCTGCAACTCCCTGGAAACTTGATGGGACACAGCTGACCAGGGTTCTGTCTCAACTCTTTCCCACAATAAGGCCTTGGAGAGGGGACCGGCATCTATGCTTTGGGGTCTTTCTCTGGCCCCTGGCAGTGACCCAGTTCATTTCCCTGCTCTCCTTCAGAACAACGGCAGATGTGGAAAGAATGATCAGAGGCCCTGGTGGGAACTAGGGCTCAGTATATAATCAGTGTCAGATCGGGATTAGAGTTCAGCCAACAACCATCATCAAAACTCTGTGGCTAAGATCTGGGCTCAGTCTGAGGCCAGAATCGCAGCTGAGTCCGGGTGTGTAATCAAGGCCCAGCGTTCAGAGTATGACCGGAATCAGGGCACAGCCCAGCTCTGGGGTCAGGGCTCAGTCTGTGACTGGGATGAGGGCTCAGTTTGCTGCTGCACAAAGAAGACAAGTCAGGCCTAGGGTTTCGCTTCACCACAGGCCCCTGTGCCTTGGGGCACAGAGCCCTGGCCCCTCACCAGTAGGAAAGCACGCGGCAATCTTCATCCTCTTCAGATTCGGATGTTCAAGTCAATTCCCTGCTCCAGTTTACCTGAAGGAAAAAAATCAGTAGCAGGTCTCAGCCTCTGCCCCTGGCAACTTGGCTAGAGATCAGACCCCAACAGCTGCCACTCTCCCTTGGGTCAGTCTGATAGCTGTGGGACACCAGGCATGTCACTCCACCTCTCTGAGCCTCAGTTTGGTCATCTGCATAGAGCAGTGGTTCTCAACCTTCCTAATGCTGAGGCTCTTTAATACAGTTCCTGTGGGTCGACCCACAGGTTGAGAACCGCTGCCAGAGAGGGTACGCGGCAGGACCCACCCACAGGGTTGTTGTAAGGATCTAACTGGGTGCAGTGAGCACAGAGCGACTGCCTCAGTGACTGGACGCATGGCTGTTTCCAATGAAGGGCCATGAGGTCTTGAAACCTTTACCTACCCCATTGCTATTACCCCCACAGTCCCAGACAGGCCTAGAAACCTAAGGGCCAGAGCCCCTCAGTGCCTGGGAGCAACACAGAACAGCCAGTCCTTCTGTTTGTTTCTCCAGGGTCCCCTGACCAGAGCTGCTATGAAGCGGGCGCAGAGCCCCACATCTGCCCTTGGAAAGCGGTATGTGCCCACAGCGTCCTCACCTATGAGGTTCTGAATGTACCTCACGTCCGCATTCACGTCTCGGATGAGGATATGGATCACTGGGCACACCTGAGAGCCGGAGAGAGGAGGGAGAACAAGGTCAGGGGGAGGAGGGACAGACCACTCTCAGCTGGGAACAAACCACCCGCCACCCACACAGACGCCCCTTTCTAGGGATCTTAGCCCCTTTGAAACTTAGGATTTTAGAACAAGGGAATTCTAGCAGTCTACAATCTGACAACCCTAGAATGCTGGAATCCTAAAACTTCAGGACATTGGAATTATAGAACCCCCAAACTGTAATCTAGAGTGTTAAGATCACCATACTCTTAGAAACCTCGAACTTTGGAACTCCAGCATTTTAAAGGGTGACTTGGGGTCCTAGTGACTATAGAGTGAGACTTTCCATGCTTTCGGGTGCATCCAACTCCTGGAAATTCCCATTCAGCAGGTCTGGGGTGAGGCCTGAGATTCTGCATTTCAAACAAATACCCAGTGAAGCAGGTAGGTGGCTGGAGGACTGTGCCTGGACTCCCCAGGCTCCAAGTCACCGAGTCACATAGCTGCCTAGAGGATTTTTCTTTTATAAATCCACACTCCTGGGCCCCCTTCCAAGACTAACTTGGAGTCTCTGGAACTTCGGGTCCGGGAATCCTATGCATGGTATATATGGTTTTGGATGATGCACAGATGAAAAAGAAATATTTTATGGGTCTGTTTATTTTGTCAACTAATTATATGAGAAGTGATAGTTGTTTTCTGTTTATGACAGGAACATAAAGTTTCTTCTTTAAAAATAAGTGCACTCAAATAAAATGAATATGGCACATGGCTCAAGTTCAGGACTGGGTGAGTTCAGCTGATGTCAGGCCCCTGCTCCCCACCCCTGCTGCCAGGCTGAGTGAGTAATAGGGGAGGTGACTCCAGCGAACCTCCCAAAGAGGAGTTTCCACCTCTGAAGGAAAAGTGCCCAGAGAATACAGCCAGGCCTGCAAACACCTTCCCCTCACCAGGCCTGGTTTTGGGGCCCAGGGAGTGGGAGACTTACATTCTTCTGCATTACGTAGGACACAGCATTTTTCAGGACTCCAGTGATTCTGTTCACGACATTGTTGATTAGTTCGTCGCGTCTGGAAAAGACATGGAATTGATAAAGCCCAGTCAAGTGGGTAAGAGGTAGGGTGGTGGGGGTGGAACTGCCAAGAAGTTGGGGTGGGGAGCAGGATTGAAGTTAGGTAAACCTGCCGTCCTAAATGCAGACAGCCTCCATCCAGATGCACTGTCACCTAGAATCCCTCATCTGACTAGGTGCTCACGCCAATCACAACCCTGAGACCTCAGGAATTCATTCATTCAACACATATTTACGGAGCACCAACCACATGCCAGGAACCCAGCTGGGCCCTGGGGACACCAGGATGAGCACAAACAGCTACTATTCTGGTTCCCAAACATCAAACCAATCTTGCCAAGATTGGCTCACCCCACCTTCAACTTGGCATAATTGTCACCTCCTCAGGGCAGCCCTCCCTAACTGCTCGTCTAAGAGAAGGTTTTGCTCTCCCAGTACCCTGTTACTTATAATGCTCTGTGCATGACCTATCACTTTCCCTAAGGGTTCTATATTGTTGGACTGAGCTGCTTTTCTTCAGACCTTGTCTGTCATCATCAATCAATTCTGCCTGGCACATAGCAGAGGCTCCCTAGAATGAATAACATAAACATACAATTAAATATATAATGACAGCTTGTGACAGTAAAGGACAAGAGTAGCCTTTCATAAGAGAGAACAGGAGGAAACTCAGTGAGGCTCGGGAGGAGGAGAAGGATAGGTGAGGAAAGGTGTTCTAGGCAGCCAGAACAGCCTGTACAAAAGTCCTGAGCTGGGAAAGAGCTTGTCTGAGGCACAGCACAAAGGCTAGTGGTGTCTGAGCAGAGTGAGTGAGGAGAGAGGGCAGTGTTACAAGGGTGGGCCCAGAAGTCTTTGTACACAGCTCTGGACTGAACCACAATCCCAACGCACAAATAAAACTCCCAAGAGCGTTTGGTGGCATGTTACAGATGTGGACTCAGACCCAGAGCAACAGGGTGGATTCCTGGGGCTCCTTGGCGAGGCAGTGCCCAGCGGGGTACTGAATTCACATCCTGGGCTTTCTAGCTAACTTCAGGACGCAGAGCTGGTTTTAGGAGGTCCCTGGGCAACTGTGAGCAGATCCCTGGGTGGGGGAAGGTGGAGTGACCTCTGCTGTTGGCCATCAGGGCTGAGAGCTGAGGACCCAGCCCCGGTCTTGCCAAGACCTTGACTTCCAGATCAGTTTTCCTCTCCCAGCTGACCAGGACCACTCTTTCTCCCTCCACCCTCTTGCCTGGGCCAGACCTGCTCTTTCAAGCATACAGATTAAGATGTAGATTGTGAGGATTAACAGGGATCAATGATTTAAGTGGAGAGGATTAAGTGTTCAAGATTTCATTTCGGGAATTTTCCAGTGGGTGGAGAATGGGTTGGGGACAATCTGAAATTGGAGCCCAGGGTAGGCGTTTACTCCCCCATTCCTTCTGAATAGAGGCAAGAAGGTAAATACAATTTCATTGTTATCATCATTATTTAGGGACATTACATAACAATAAAAGGGCGATTCTCCTAGAAGATGTGATGTGTAGGAACCTAACATTAGAGCTTCAAAAGGCATGAAGCAAAAACTGATGGAGCTGAAAGTGAATTAGGCAGTCATGATTATGGTGGGCAAGGTCTGCACTCCTGCCCTGGTCACGAGAGAACCAGCAGACAGAAAGTCAACATGGAGATCATTGTTTCTGAGAGTCTAGCGTGCTCCAGGCTGTGTGCTCGATATCTGTATCTTCTCATCAGTCAGCTCACAACCCTCTGAGTAGGTATTATTGCCCCCAATCCTCAGATTTGAAAACTGAGACTTAGAGAGATTATATAGTTGGCTATGAAGTTACAAGTTAGTGGCAGAGCTGATACTTGAACCAAGGTCGCTCTGACTCCAGAGCCTAAACACTTTTGTCACACTACACCTCTTCTTAGTTATAGGGTAGGGCTGAAATTAGGGGTCTTCAACTCCCCCTGAGAACTCAGCTCTGCTGAGATGTAGGGGCCTTACCCGCCCAGCACGGCAATTGAGATGCTATTTGGGTTACTGGTGCATTCTCCCAGGATCAGCCTGTGCTGTTTGGTCTGGGGATCAACTTCAACTGTGACTCCAGTCAGGAAGTCCAAGGAGGCCCGCAGGTCGATGATCTGGCCAAGCAGGGGCCTGCAGGGAGCAAGATGCACAGTGAACAGAGTCTAGAAGGCTCTGCACGTCACTCACATGGGCTCCTTTACCTGTGTGGGGATTCCAGAATGCCTCTGGGGAGTGTCAGCATGGTCCAGGTCATGTCAACATAGTCCATATCCTTTACGGGATTTATGTGTGTATCACGGGGTTCTTCCCCTGGCACCGTGGTTTAGTTCATATGAAATCTTTATATACCATTATACTAATAATTAAAATAACAATAGTTAACATTCACTGAGCACAAATTATGTGCAGGCACTTTGTTTTTGTGAGACAGAGTCTCACTGTGCTGTCCTGGCTAGAGTGATCGTATCATAGCTCACAACAGCCTCAAACTCCTGGGCTCAAGCAATCCTCTTGCCTCAGCCTCCCTGAGTAGCTGGGCTATAAGCGCCCACCACCACACCTGGCTACTTTATTTGCTTTTCATTTTTATTCCCTTTTTTTTTTTTTTTTTTTAGTAGAGACAGATCTTAATCTTGTTCAGGCTGGTCTTGAACTCCTGAGGTCTGGCAATCCACCTGCCTCAGCCTCCCAGAGTGCTAGGATTACAGGCATGAGTCACTGTGTCTGGCCAATGGGCAGGCAATTTTTATGAGTATTTTATCTGAATTAGTCTGTGGAATCATCACAATAATGCTATGAGGGAAAAATACTATTATTATCTCTATTTTCTGAATAGGAAACCTTGGTACAGAGAGGTTAAGTAACTATCCCCAGATGTCACAGTTAATAAGACAGGCATCATCAGTGCACATAATTTAAAGAATTTTTTTTTTTACTTGTGATCATTTTCTTACCTATTCATTTTAAAATTAAAATATTTTATGGTTATATTTTGCACAATGCTCTTCATTACTTACTGTATACTGCTATATGCATTTTATCTATAATGGTCAATGCTATCTAGAGAGTCAGGAAGACAACATAATGCTGGGAGAAATTCTGCTAAAGAATTTTAAATGTGGCTCAGGCCCTGTATCTCAGTGGTTAGGCTGCCGGCCACATGCACTAGGGCTGGTGGGTTTGAACCTGGCCTGCGCCTGCTAAACAACAATGACAACAACAACAACAAAATAGCTGGGCATTGTGGTGGGCACCGGAAGTCCCAACTACTTGGGAGGCTGAGGCAAGAGAATCGTGTAAGCCCAAGAGTATGAGGTTGCTGTGAGCTTTGATGCCATGGCTCTACCAAGGGCAACATAGTGAGACAGAGTCTGGGTCTTTTTTGAGACTCTGTCTCCAAAAAAAAAAAAAAAAAAAAGAATTTTAAATGTTTGTGTCTTTTCAACTTTTCAAACTTTATACTTGGATAAGTATTATGATTTCAAAACTATATTCGACAAACCATTCTTTTAAAAGAGATTTCATTATGGTTAAAGTTCACTAGAACATTATATTTTTTCTAATGATTTCTTTTTTTTTTGAACCAACTTCTTATTCTGTCTCCCAGGCTGGAGTGCTGCAGCATCATAGCTCACAGCAACCTCAAACTTCGGGGCTCAACCCTCCCAAGTAGCTGGGCCTACTGGTGCCTGCCACAATGCCTGGCTAATTTTTCTATTTTTATCAGAGACAGAGTCTTGGTTTGGCACAGACTGGTCTTGAGCTCCTGAGCTCAGCAATCCATCTGCCTCGGCCTCCCAGAGTGCTAGCATTATAGGCGTGAGCCACTGCGCCTGGCCTTGCTAGAACATTTTAAAGATTGGGCTTTTAAACCTGGAAAGGTCCTCTCACTTCTGGATTGGGAAACTGAGTCCCCAGGTCACAGAGTAGCGTGGGCCGGTGCCTGATTCCCAGGTGGGGGATCCTTCGGCCACGCAGCACTGCCGCTCCCAAATCCCAGATGCTAACCCACACTCACAGGTCCAAAGTGAGATCAGCGATGACGGGGATGCTCAGGGTAAATTTATTGCCATCAGCACTCACTTGAGGTTTGATATCCAGGATGAAGAAGTTTTTGGTTTTCAACCTGCATTAAAAGGTAATTCACCTTTGTCATTCCTTGTGACAGCGGTTCGCTAAGCTCCTCCCTGCGTCAGCCTTGTGCTGGGCATTTGGGCCTCACCAGCCTTGGCAGTCTTTAGTCTTTATTGTAGCACTGCTCAGAGGTTTGATTCTCTGAACGTGGCATATGGTGGCTCGGTCAGATGTCATTTCCCCCAAGACTTCAAGGGGGAATCCTGAATCTGAGCCCAGAACTGACTCCAAAGCTCTGTGTATCGAGCTACTACCTGGGGTTATGGGACATAGATTCCAGTTTCCCTGTCTGTCAGAGGAATTGGACTCTTACCCCCAGTTATATAGAGAGAAAAAAAGGTTTATTCCTTGGAAAAGAGACTTTAGGCATCAGCAAACAGGTGGCGGTAAGTATGAATATAACCTCAAATTACAGCACGTGGGAGCCCAAACTCTTAAAATGTCCGATTGGCCCTAGAGTTTTGCCTCTAACTGACTTAGGGTCTGGTGGGGTCTCAGTCACCTCAGCTCTGTGTGGGAGGAACAAGGCTTGCCCATCTGTCTTTGATCTTAAACTTACTCCCTCAAAGATATGCATTCCTTTTTCTTGGAGCACAGATCTCCACCCTGAAGCACCAACTCACCCCAAGTTCTTCTCTAAAGTTGGAAGGGAGTCAGAAAGGACATTGGCCACCAGTTTCTCAGCTTCCTGGATCTTCCTTACGGCCTGTTGCCAAGCACTGGATTTCTGTAGCACCTTCAAGTCAACCTTTACTTTCCGAAGGAGACCTGCCAAAAGCAATTGCCATTCATGCCACGTATCACCGACGAGGCGGCTACTATAACGCCAAGTACCAGATAAGACTGTTTACCTGTGTTATTTCATTTAATCTTTTGCAACAATACGATGCAGTCAATATTGTTATTAACTACATTTTACAGATAAGGAAATAAAGGTTTAAAAAGGTTAAGAAATGTGTTGAGTTATGTAGCTAGGGAACCTTTTTTTTTTTTCCATGTGGCCTCCGTACTAATATCAAGGTCCAACAATTAAGTTTGTGAACCCATCCTAGAAAAAGTACTTCAGGCTCGGCGCCTGTGGCTCAATGAGCTAAGGCGCCAGCCACGTACACCTGAGCTGGTGGGTTCGAATCCAGCCTGGGCCTGCCAAACAACAATGATGGCTGCAACCTAAAAAAAAAATGGCCGGGTGTTGTGGTGGGCGCCTGTAGTCCCAGCTACTTGGGAGGTGGAGGTAGGAGACTTGCTTGAGCCCAGGAATTGGAGGTTGCTGTGAGCTGTGATGTCACAGCACTCTACCCAGGGTGACAACTTGAGGCTCTGTCTCAAATAAATAAATAAATAAATAATAAAAAACAAAAATAAAAAAAACAGTTTAAAAAAAGAAAGAAAAAGTACTTCATACCTCATTGCTGAAAGTCACTGGGGTCATCTTCAAAGTACTCCCCTTGGGAAGCTATACACTGATGCCAGCACCTAGTCCACCCTTCGAGGCACTTTTTCTAGGATGAGTTTGCAAACTTCATTGTCTGACCTCATACAGCAATAGCTCTGATGGCCATTCCAGAAAAAGAGCTCCAAAATTGCTTTGAAAGGTGGACTAGGCTCTGGCATTGGTGCCTGGTTTTCCAAGGAGAGTACTTCAAAGGTGACATTCAGTAATGAGGTATGTAGCACTTTTTTTAGAACAAGTTAGTGACTCATGTACTGATTATTTATCAATATAGCCATCAATCCATTGGCCAGATAATTAATATTGATTGCACGCCAGTTTCTAGGAATGCCTTGGGGGGGGGGGTGTCTATTGCTCTAAATGTGATACTCACATGAGTTTGAAAAACTAAGTCAAACAAAATGAAAGAATAAACTAAGAAACATAAAATCTAGTATCAAGGAAAAATATACAGCTCTAATCCATGAAAGTGGTAAGTTAGAGTCCCAGAATGACAGCTTTGCAGCAGGCCCAGAGAAGATTTATTCACGAGCAAGAGGACATAGTTTCTTTATGATAGGTCTCTGATGAACAGGGGGATGAGGTAGGATAAATGATATGGCAGGTATAAAAGATAGGATGGTGATATGAAAAGAACTAAGGAATTAAGTGGAGAAAATAATTGAAGTGAGAAACAACAAAGCAATTACTAATTCCAGGAAAAACAAAAGACTGTAGTGTATAAGAAAAGAGATATCATAATACTGCAACTTGGCTCTGCAATGGACAGTATCTGCACAATTTTTTAAAGATGGTGATAAAAATAATCTAGTCCCTAGGTGACCTTGACCCAGAAACTAAATGAATGAGCCAGAAGGAATTGAATAGCCCCCTTTCTCAGTAAACCACATATAAAGGGCAGCTCTGGTGGCAGCCTCTGGTAATGCAGGCACAATGATCACCCCTATTGACTCACCTCCAAGAACATTCTCAACTGTCTCAAGTCCTTTGTCAAGAACAGGTCTCAACTTGCCCAAGGTATTGCTCAAGGTATTGTCAACTGTCTCAAGTCCCTTGTGAAGTATAGGTTTCAGCTGGTCCAAGGTATGGTCAACTGTCTCAAGTCCCTTGTCAATTACAGGTTTCAGCATGCCCACCATATCATGCAGGTCATTGCCAAGATTAAGAAGAGATGCTGAGGTCCCAGTGAGTAGGCCACACAAGAGAACAAGTTTCCAAAGCTGAAACATCTTTTGTCCTGTTACCTGGACAGTCATGGGAGGAACAAGAGTGAGAACAGTCCACAGGGAGATGGGATCTTCAGTGAGCACCTATCACTGTTACACTTAACATTCCTTTCAGATAGACGAGATTATCTCCAATTTACACTTGGGCAGCCAAGGTTAGAAAGCTGTGGAAGCTTGCCCAGAGACACACAGCAGTGAGCGGGTGGGTGGGAGGGAGGTGGCTAGGATTAGAAAAGTTAAACCTGACTCCCAGCCCATGCTCTTTACATGAAGGTCCTTTGTGCATGCTATCTTCTCTACCTGAAATCTTTTTTTTTTTTCTGCTTCTTGTTCACTTTTCCACTCTAGGTAAATTGTACTGACTCTCCAGCTTCAGTAAGACTTCATGCACTCTGTGAAGCCTGCCCTGGGCTCCTCCTCAGAGTCTGGTTTGGAGGTTTCCACTCCTCTGCCTTGCTATTTTCATTCTCTGGTCAGGGCCCTGGCCACTGGTTCCCTGGTGATGTGTCTGATTTCCAGCTGGGCTGTGAACTGCTTAGGGCAAGGACCATGACTTATTTCACTGTTGAATTCTCAAACCCCAATAAAAATCCTGCACCTAGTACAGTACAATAAACAAATAAATATTTGTTGAATGAAAGTATGAACAAACCAATGGGCACCACCTCAAAACTGCACAGGGCTCATCAGTTTGATACTTTTCTTACTATAAACTCCATAGCTAAATTTGCTATCTTCAGAATGTTAGCTAACCCAACCAACTTCCTCCCTCTTGCCCTCACGCTTTCTGCAGCTCGCCATGCCGGGTATCACTAGTGGGGAAGCCCACCACTTACGAGTTTGCAGGAGGATGCTCACGAAATCCTTGTTCCTCTGGATAGTCTGCTGGGATTCTGCTGTGTGCTGGTGGCCCTTATATGGTGGGGACCAGATGGGAGGCTGCCCACGGAAGCAAGCCCTGGTTCCGGGACCATCCAAGGAGGCTCCAAAGAAAATAACCCCTGTCCAGAATGAGCAGAGAGATTGTCAACCCAAAGGTCACCCAGGATGCTTGGATTGGAATGGATGGGTACGGAGAGGACTTTCTGCCAAGACTGAGAGCAGGTCTTCATGGAACTTGCAGCTGCCAAGGGGGTGGTCCTGGTCGGTGGGGGTTGGGGAGAAGACTGAGAATGGATGAACTGGCGAATGTTCTGGTGAGAGGACCCATGGTGATCACCCAGTCTAACTCTGTTGTCATTTGAAAGCTGAGGCTCAGAGAGGGGAAGCCACCAGCTTGAGGTTATACAAGAGGACAGGGGCACAGACAGGGCTAGAACTGTGGCTCACAGGGAGTCAGAGTCAGTGACCTGAGAGGTCATTCTATTGTATCTGGGTGCCCTCTGCAACATCTCTCATGGGCAAAGCCATTGTGAGTGTTTGCCATGGGGGCAGAGAGCTCACACCCCTAAAACCTGCTTGTTCTGATTAGTTGGTAGAAAGTTCTTCCAGATAGTGGAAAAAACTGCCCCCAAGCTATCCCAAGTGTGGGCCACAGTATGGTCTGGAAGGTCAAGTGCCTCAGCAGAGGCTGACGGCCCGCGACAGGAGGTGCACTCCACCAGCCTCGGCCCTGGTCCCGCTGCACACCAATCCCATCCACTCTACTCCCAGAGCAGCAGCTGGAGGGGCTCAGACCCATGGCCTACGGGCATCTGTGTCATCTGCCCTCTGCCTCCCCCCAGTCTACCCTCTCACCTGCTTTCCTATGTTCCAGAAAGATGCCAACCACTGTCCCATGTTGGGCCTTTGTCCAGGCTGTCCCCTCTGCCCAGACCTCTCCTCCCAGCTGTCTCTGTCTCTGATGTCACCTTCTCGGAAGACCCTTTTGATTGCCTTCTGAGGTGACCCTCCTCATTGCCCCCAACCTCAGCTCCTTGTTGACTTTTTTCACAGCTTGATCACAGTTTGGTTTTCTGATTATTATTATTATTATTTTGCCCTGAGCAGAGGGTGGCCCCTGTACTTTGGAGCTTTCCTTCCGTGTGGGTCCCCAGGGTGCTGCCCCTCCCTAGAATGCTCAGTCTCTGTCTGGGGCCTCCTCTGAAAGCTGACCACTGCCTGAGATGGTGGCGAGACCCCCACCGTGAGAGATGTGCAGGATGGGACTAGATGATGGCTAGGATCCTGTGCTACTTGCTGCGACCATGAGCCATGATTCTAAATTTCTGTAGCTGTATTGTTCAAAGACCATTGCTGCACATATTTACAGTTCTTCCCCTAGGGTTTACTTTCTGCCTGAATCTAGCTTTCCTATGTGGATATTTTTCCTCGGTCTCCCTGCCCCTTTCCCTTTCTTTCTTTCTTTTTTTTTTTTTTTTAGCAGTTTTTGGCTAGGGCTGGGTTTGAACCCGCCATCTCTGGTATATGGGGCCGGCACCCTACTCCTTTGAGCCACAGGCACCCCCCCCTTTCCTTTTCTTACCCCTACCTGACCTCCCAAGATTCCAGTTTGCCCTCTTGGAGCTGCAGTGGCTTGCACTGGGTATGTTTACTAGCATAGGTCATACCCAGGGCAAAACCCGCTTCTCCCACTGCTATCAGCCACCTTGCACATCTCTGATGTGACATTAACTAGAAGCTTCTGTTCTTTGTCTCACATCTCTGATCTGACATTATTAACTAGAAGCTTCTGTTCCTTGGGGGAAGGCCTGAAGGGTGGCACAGGTAGCTCAAAGGACCTGCCTTCTAAGGAGCCATATTCTTTTTTTTTTTTTTTGAGACAGTCTCACTTTGTAGAGTGCTGTGGCGTCATAGCTCACAGCAACCTCAAACTCTTAGGCTTAAGAGATTCTCTTGCCTCAGCCTGCCAACTAGCTGGGATTACAGGAGCCTGCCACAACGCCTGGCTATTTTTGTTGTTGTTGTCATCATTGTTGTTTAGCCGGCCTGGGCTGAGTTTGAACCCACCAGCCCGGGTGCATGTGGCCAGTGCCCTAACCACTGAGCTACAGGCACCAAGCCAGGAGCCATTGTCTTGGGGTCATCCATTCCTCTGCAGCCTCAGTGGCCTCAGCTCCATGAACTTTGCCACACTCTGTCAAGGACCCCCGTCTGCAAAAGCTTTGGGGGAACTTCCAAGTCTTGTCTATAGCAGGCTAATGCTACCAAAGTGGGGAAAACCACACCCCACTTCTTCCTCAGGGCATCTGAATCCTCCTCCCAATGGTGTGTGTGGAGCTTTTGAATGAATATAAAGCCAGACTCACGAAGACAACCAACGTGTTTCCCTGTCTGCAGTGTGGAGAGCTTACAGAAGCATGTCAGCTGCCCACTGTTCCCAAAGAAAGAGCCCTCCACCAAGGCAGGATTTGGGTATCACAGATCAACTGTGTGCATACAGACTTTAGATAGAATCCCTTGGGAAGCCCACAGAAGAATGAAGCCAATGCTAAGGAAATAAGAAAGTATATATCATTTGAGTACCTGACGCCAGCAATGCCTGAAGCCGTATATAACTCTGGAGTTTTCATTTCAATTAACATTGTCCCCCTCTCTTTTTTCCTCCCACCTAAACCAGTGTGAGTCGGAGTCCTGACACTCAAACCCACAGCTGTCCTTCTTGGGCATTTGTGGATTCACAGTGGCCTTGCAGATGCCCAGGTGGGAAGGCCCATCAGTTCATGCTTCTTGCTGGGAAGTCTGAGAACTTGTGGCCCTGAGAAGCAGAAAGACTCACACAGGCTCCCTGGAGACCTTGAATCCCACTGATTTTCCTCCTTTCATTGCATAATTTTTAGTTTTGATGAAATTTTCTGCTCTGGACAATAGCCTTAAAAAAAATAGATGAAGCAAAATTACCTAGGAAGTGTGTTTAAAATATTGATGCTTGAGTCCCCCAGACAATTTGGGTGAGAGGCCCTGGGATGGAGCCTGCATCCAGGCCTCCCAGGGGTGCCCAACCTGGGGTGGGAACAGCTAGATCAGAAGTCAGGGTGCCTTTTGGCCATGAGCTCTGACCCCGAGCCCAAGTCCCCACAGGCTCAGCTCAGCCTAGACATGACCTCGTAATGCTACAGGTGCACTGCACTTGACAGTGTAGCCCAAAGGAACATAAGAAAAGACAATTAATGATGACAGTTGCCATTTATTTGGCTGCTGCATACCAGGTACTTTTCCTATTTCATCTGGTTTTATCCCTTCAGCAACTTTACAGGGGGCAATTTCCGTCCCCAGTTTTCAGAAGAGAAGGGTGGGGTCTAGAGAGGAGGATGATTTGCTGATCATAGCCATGAAGACCCTAGAGGACATTGCTGCCACGTGAGCCCAGGGTCTGGGCCTTTGCCTGAGAGTAAGGGTGGCCATTCCAGCAGCAGGCCATTCCTGGGGACCGAAAGGAGTCCCAATCTTCTCCTGCCCCCTCCCTAGCCCTCCCAGCACTGGCGGAGGAGGCCTGGCGGTGCTGTGTATCTGACACTGGGCTTGGCGCTGTCGGTACATTTCCCCTTAGCCCTCTGTGACGCAGGTTCTGAGAGCTCCATCTCCACGTGAAGGAAGCGAGGTTCAGAGAGAGGTGGCTTGTCCAGGCCTGGCGAGGACAAGAATTGGTCATTTGGGCCTCCAGGGAAAGCTCTTCCACGCCTGCCAAACTGAGGCCAGGTTGGTGGAACACAAAAGTCCTTGGGCTTGGACATCCTGTTTTTCCCTCAGCCGCTGCTGTTTGAGGTGGTTGTAACACCCGATGCATTGGGCCTGCGTCAACCGGAACAGCACAGGAAACTCAGATGGGCGCCGCTTGGCCTGAGGCTGGGAAGGACTGGCAGAGAGCGCAGGGCAGCCCAGGTCTCTGACCCTCTACTTACTCATTGCAACCCCGTGAGGTTCTGGGGGTCTGTCCCAATATGACATAAGCAGGGCAAAGGGTGGGACAGGACCAGTGGCTCCGGGAGCTGGTCTCTTCATGCTGGCCGTGGCGCCACAGAGCACAGACCCGGGCAGCAGAGGGAGAGGTGACAGCGGGACGCCAGGGGCTGAGCCCTGCTGCAGCCTTGCTTGTGGGTCATGTCCATCCCTGGCTGTTGGCTCTGAGTTCCACAAACACCTGAGGCACCGCTTCCCTTGTTGGGGGCCACAGAGCCGAGGGCTGTGCTGAAATCCTGTGAGGAGAGTTTTCCCACCCCTGGGAGACTTGATGTGGTGATCTCAGACCTGGCATTGACCTAGGCCTCAGTTGCCTTACCTATGAAATGGAACCACCCCTGTCCTTGAATCTTTGTGGCATTATGGAGGGGCAAGAGCCTGGGAAATCACAAGGGTGGCGAGAGGGCTCACAGAGTGGTGGCCAGGGCCTGGCCCTGGGGTCAGGCTGGCCTGGGTTTGAATCCTTGCTCTCTGCTGGTGTTGCCTCCGTGACCTGGACCAGAGGCCTCACCGGGCTAAGCCTCAGGTTTTCTTCAGTGACATGGGACTGATATCAGTTCTCAGCGCTCAGGTGTACTGTCAGGAAAAAGTAGGGTAAGCATGCGGAAGGCTGAGCATGTGGTAGGCGCTTGATACACAGTGACAGCAACCATGGTGACAGTGATCATTATTACTGTATGTCCAGGGTGGTTTGACTTAGGATTTTTCTTCTTTGCTATGGGTTTATTGGGATGAAGTTGAGGAGCAGCTGCCCAGTATTAACATTTCATTATACATGTAAAAGGTCCTTGGTAATGGGTAGGAGGCTGGTATCCCCCTAGGTTCAGGCTGGCTGGTCTGCCTCATTTTGGAAAGAAAGAGGTGACAGCTCCTCCCACGTGCTCCTTCTCCTCCTTTCCCCTCTCCACGGTGCATGAAGTTTCCTCACGTGCAAGGTATCTGTCTCTTGAGGACAAAGGCCCCAGCCATGAGGGTTGTGGGATGAATTTCTCATTTATTGAAAATCTCCAGCGTGGCATCAAGGATTAGCTGTCCCAGGTGTGGGACATCCTACCCCCAGCATGACCGCTAATCCCTAGCTGTGGCAGCTTCCTGGTCCCACTGACCCAGCCCTGCCTTAAGCTCTGAGTTGGTATCCTTTTCCAAACATGGCTCGGCTCCCTGGTAAGGTGCTCTGGCTAAGAGGTCATCCAGCCTACTGAGACCAGACAGGGTGGGCGGCAGGGCTGCGGCCGCACAGGGGTGGGCATACGGGACCACTGGGCCCTGCAGTGGCTCTGAGGCTCTGCTCTACCACCCTCCTTCCCTGTCGACAGAAGTGCCCCCACCCCTTCTGCACACACAGACAGACACCCCCCCAATGTAATTTCTTAATTTCACTGTCAAAAAAGCCGAAAGGCTTGTCACCATTTTGCTCCCGAAATGAG
The DNA here is from genome assembly GCA_963573935.1 of Arctocebus calabarensis. NCBI lineage: Eukaryota > Metazoa > Chordata > Mammalia > Primates > Lorisidae > Arctocebus > Arctocebus calabarensis. The sequence continues at coordinate 19,515 of CAUYON010063346.1, forward strand.
TCAGGTACGGATCATTCATTCAATTTCTAGCAGGCTCTAGTTCCTCAGTCTTAAACTGCCTCCTCGGGAATTCCTGGCAAATCAGAAGAGCAAGGTAACAAAATGTGTTCAAATATTATTGTAATTTTTATGACTGCCAAATATAATGATTAATAATGTGACAGTCTGAAGATCTTAATTAAACTTTTAGCAGATTTTTTTTTTTTTTTTGAGACAGAGTCTCATTTTGTCATCCTGGGTAGAGTGCTGTGACATCACAGCTCACGGCAACCTCAAACTCTTGGGCTTAAGTGATTCTCTTGCCTCAGCCTCCCAAGCAGCTGGGACTACAGGCGCCTGCCACAATGCCCAGCCAACTTTTTAGCAGTTTTGACATTGTTATTTTCTTTTCTGATTTTGGAGGCAACACATTCATTTTCTCATCTCTTAAACGTTTCTCCAAGCCCTGGGCTCTGCATCCAGAGCACTTATTGGGTGAAACAGACACCCACTGAGGTCCTGCCCCTAGAAAATGTGGAGCCCCTTCCTATGGACTGACGGACAGTGGGTCTCACCCTCCCAGGGGCTAGGGTCATCTTCTTCCTGTCCCCTGGAATGTGCCCTGAGCACTTTGCCCAAAACTCTTGGTAACAATTTAAAGGCGTTTTTCAACAAGTCTGGCTTTGCCTCTGAGTCCTTCAGGTCTGGGTGCTTTGTCTTTTCCCCCGGGGTCCCCGAGAGCTGGTGCAGGGGTCTGGTCTACAGCAGAAGTCAATGAGTTTATGGGAGGAAAGGAAGAAAGGAAGGGGAAAGAGGGTGGAGGAGGAAAGAGGAAGAAAGACAGAGGAGGGAAAGAGGGACAGAAAGAAGGAAGAAGGAGAGGGAAGGAAGGAGGGAGAAGAAGGAAAGAAGAAAAATAGGGAGAAAGGGGATAAGAAAGAGGGAAGGGAAGAAAGAATGGAGGGAGAGAAGCTTGGCGCCCATATTATGGTTGCAGCATCAGCCACATACACCAAGGCTGGCGGGTTCAAATCTGGCCCAGGCCTGCTAATCAACAATGACAACTGTAACAAAAAATAGTCGGGCATTGGGGTGGGCACCTGTAGTCCCAGCTACTTGGGAGGCTGAGGCAGGAAAATCACTTAAGCCCAAGAGTTGGAGGTTGCTTGAGCTGTGATTCCATAGCATTCTACCAAGGGCAACATGAGACTCTTATCTCAAAAAAAAAAAAAAAAAAAAAGAATGGAGGGAGGGAAAAAGAGAAGGAGAGAAGTAGAGAGGGAGGACGGTCAGCCTTGGCCTACCAGTCCAGATCTCTGAGAGCAAGACAACTTCAACTCCACCTCTGAGGTCCGAGCACGGGGTCTGGTTCAGTGTATCGGCAGCAACTGACTGGCTGAACCAGCGAACTTCTTGCCGTGAGCAAGCTCTCTGGATCCTTCCTGCTAAAGTGAACTTGAAACTTCATCTCTCCATCTACCCATTCATTCACTTGTTCATACGTTAAACAAAAGCAAATTGTTTTGTACTGGGGCCACTCAAGCCCTTCAAGGCGGGTAATCTTGAAAATGTCCTCTGCAGTCCTAGCCCAAGCAAATAGGCAAATAGGCAGCTGCTGTCCCTCAACAGAGCCTGTTCCAGGTGAACGTCCTTCATAAGCTCTGAACTGGGTTAACCCGAGCTCCTTGGGACTTGAAAGAGAAAATGATGTGACACTTAGGAGTAGACAGAGACAGGTAACACAGCAGACAAACACTGACAGGGTTCCCCAACCCAAGGTAACTCTGAGTATATTTGCCTTGCAGGGGGGTTTGGTAATCGCCTAGACCTCAGTCCTAAATCTTCTGCCTTCTAGCTGTGTGACCTTGAGCAAGTCATTTTGCCTCTCTGAGCCTCCATTTCCTCATTTGCAGAATGAAAACCATGATTTACTATCTGTCTGACGTAGCTCATTTGAGATGTAAGCCTGGAAAACAATTTTCTCAGTGCCTGTCACAGTGGGTAAGTGCCCACTAAAAATAACTCAATGGTCCAGGGACAGGATTAAGGGTGGGAAACAGGGGAGGCTCTCAATCTGGGCACTGTCACCCAGATGTGTGGGTTTAGGCAAGCAAGTCAGCCTTCTGAGGATCTCCTACTCTTTAAAATTAGTGCTAATCCTGGCCCAGCGGGACTGGGGAGGCATCAAGTATTAAATAAAAGGGGGGGGGTGCAAAGAGTCTTAGATCATCCTGTGTCGGCCCCTCAGTTAAAAGAGGGACTAAAAGGCATTGGAGAAAATCATAGTTCCCGGTCTTTCCTTGTGGGCTCCTCCTGCCTGCGGGGTCTTGGCCCCCACCTCTCTCAGACTGCTTCCTGGCCTCTCAGACATTCTTTGCTTCAACTCTTCTCATTGCCAAAATCCAGGTCGGACAACATAACCTCCCTGAAAAATTTTTCCATCCCTCAGAGCACCTTTTACGCGAAGCCTTCATTGTTCTTCCCAGCCAGCTGGATCAATGAAGGCTTCTCACTTCCTCCATTGTTATTTTTTAACAGATCTCTTCCTTGCCTAAACACACACACACACACACACACACAGTTGCCAACTCAGGGAGGCCAAGTTCTATCTAGGATTTATCTCATTCCCCACTGCAATGCAAGTGTTCTAATTCCGACAGATCAGAGAGTAACTCAGGCACTCCAGGGCAGGTATGTCTTTATTCAGCTCGCAGTGGCTGAGGGAGCAAGCATGTCAAATTTGCACAAACAGAAGGTTCTGTACACCTTTATACCGGGGTGGAAAAATAGAAGCAAGGTGCCAAGCAGTAGTTACATGAGCATGACTTCACCTATATAGTTATGGCTATCTAGGAACACGTGGTGCCTTCCCATGGGTAAGAAAGTCTGAATCATTGTATCTCTTTCCACACCCAAGACCATAGATTAGAAAGTCCAAACAACTTTGTTTGGCCCTAAACCCACAATGGCTTATGTTAGGATGGAAGCTCATAGCATGGGATGAGAAAGAATTCTCAGCACTAAGATTAGGACAGAAAGATGGGCCGGGCAAGGTGGCTCACGCTTGTAATCCTAGCCCCCTAGGAAGCCAAGGTGAGTGGACTGCTTGAGCTCCTGAGTTTAAGACCAGCCTGAGCAAGAGTGAGACCCCATTTCTAAAAATGGCTGGGCATTGTGGTAGGCACTTATAGTCCCAGCTACTTGGGAGGCTGAGACAAGAGAATCTCTTGAGTCCAAGAGTTTGAGGTTGCTGTGAGCTATGATGCCACGGCACTCTACCGAGGGGTGACAAAGTAAAACTCTGTCTCAAAAAATAAAAAAAAATACCTCAATCCAAGATTAGGTTAGAAAGAAGAAAAATGTGTACTTTACTTTCCTAGACAGAGTGAGAGAAAGAGAGAGAGAGATGGTGTGGCATAAGAAAGAAAGAAAGAAAAAAAA
>CAUYON010063348.1:0-16140 GCA_963573935.1 Arctocebus calabarensis
ACAGCCTAAGCTCTTCCTATCTTCTGCATTAGGAATTTCACACTGGAGAAAGGTCATGTGAGTGCAGTGAATGTGGGAAATCCTACCCCCAGAAACTGTCCTCAAAAAAAAGTTTCTGAGTGAGTTTACTTTTGTGGTGGAGGATTGCACTGGTCATTATGGAGGATAGGTCTGAGAATACCCTGGAGAGCTGGTTTGGTTATGGCAAATTTCTTCAACATGTGAATATCCTTAAAGTATTCCCAGAAAAAGGAAACGCGGCTAGAGTCGTTTTACCCGCTGCAGAGCAGGGTTCCTGAGGGTTGGCTGTGGTTGTGATGGCTTTGTCCCAAGTCTCTGCTCATATTGTTTGCAGATCCCAGACCCACTCTGCCCATAGATCCCACAGCAGCCCCACTGAGGGATGGGTTAGTACCGCGTTTGCGGGCCTCACCCGTCCTCACCTTCTCTCAAGTCCTGAAGAATCTCCTAGTGAGGGTCTGCAGCCCAAGGCCATGTGTCCACAACATTGAGGACCTTGGGAATAAGGTCCCTATTTCTGGTATTCAATGTGGTGGGAGAGGGAATGACAGGCAAAGGTTGAAGTTGCGACTCAGCCGTGATTATTCAGGAAACTTAGGGTCTGCTTTGTGTATGTACAGAACAGAAACTGTGAGGCTGTGTCATGTCCGGGTTGGCCCACTGCCATTTCTCAGAACCCTGGAAGCTGTAGCGTTGTGAATAGAAGAGGGATGGGGCTTCAATGGGGCCTTTAGGAGTTTTTCAGAAGCTGTTCAGAGGAATACCTTAGAAATGGAATAATATTAGCTGGCACAGCAGGATTTAACTCCTTTACAGAGTCACAGCTGCTAACAGCACCAAGGACTGAGACCCAGAGATAACCGGACCATCCCAAGTTGGTCTTGGCGCTGGACAGAGGAGCCGGGAAGCCTGGATGGAGCCTATGGACACCTACAGCACTCATGGTCCCCATAGAACTTCTGTTATCCTACAGATTTCTACTAGTGCAGAAGTGCTTACAGAGCCTGTAAGGGTGAGTGAAGTGTGTTCAGAACATCACTCATCCTAGCAATGTGGTCTCTGGGACTGTGGTGTCCTAGAACCCTTCACTTGACATACTTCATGGCCTTGGACGTGGGATCCGGATTCCTGAGGGTTATATGGAGTGGATTCTATTGCAGGAAAATAATAGAAAGAGATACGGAACTTTGTCCCAGACACAAGTACAAGTGTTTAGAGATACTTGGAGGTGAGTCTGAGCTGGTTAAGAGAACCTGAAGTCTTCTTTGTTTCTCATGGGAATATAGAGCAGCGTTCACAGGTCAACCATGCATGGCTGGTTGATATTTGGAGTTTATTTTGGAGGTAATGGGAGCAAAGGAAAGTGTGTAGCAGAACAGAGAAGTCAACTGACCCCAGCCTTATCAGGTTCCCCATGACTGAGCACAGAAAACAGATTGTTGCTTTGAGGGCAGTGGTAGCAAGACCAGGGCAGAGTCTACTTCAACAGTCCAGGTTAATATCGATGGTGTAGAAGAGAGTGCTATCCACAACATGGTAGAGTTCAATTCTGGATTGTAGGTTCTCCTCTGATTTTCTGGTAATGAGAGTAAGAGAGAAAAAAAGAGTAACTGCAAAAGTTTTGGGTTCAGCAGCTGGAAGGATAGAAGGTCAATCTATTGAAAGGGTAAGTAGGTAGTAGGATTAATGTTTATTCAGAATATTTTGAGTTTGTAATATCCATATTAAAGCTGAGATTTTCAAGGAATAAATGAGTAGGTATATATCCAGTGGCCAGGTGGACACATAAGTGTTCGACTCTGATGAAGACTGCAGGAAGGAGACATGAACAGATGGTGTTGGATAGCAAATATCTTAATCTGCTTAGGTTTATAATAAATTACCATGAATTGATAGTTTAAACAACAAAATTTTCATTTCTCACAGTTCCCAGGGTCTGGGAAGTCTAACTCATGGTTACTGCAGATTGGTTTTTGCAATTAGAGCCTAAGGGTGAGTGAAGTATGTCCAGAACATCACTCCTGATTCAGATAAGGTGAAAAGTGTGGGACCCTCATGGTGAGGGCTGGCTTCATGACTTGCAACGTCTGTCTTCTTGCTGTATCTTTACATTGCTTTTTTTAGAAAGGAGCATGTGGAAAGAGCAGGAGATCTTTTTATTCTTAGAAGGATACTAATCTCATCATGAGGGTCCCACACTTCTCTGAATCTGATCAGGAACCAAAGACCCCCATCTACAAATACTGTCACATTATGTTAGGATTCATTATGTTAGTGCTTATACATATAAATTTGGGAGTTGATAGAAACATTCAGCCATAATAAGGTGTGCCCATTTAGTAGAGAAAATCTAGGTCCTGATGATAATATTAATGCCAGGTCAGAAAGGAGAAGGGTAGGGCCCGGTGGGGGTGGGGTCCCATTCCAGGATCTTACAATTTTTGCTGTATCTGGGGAATTTCAGTGGTACAGGTAAATAAGTTTAGGTACACATGTGGTTATCTGGGAAAGTCACTGACCTAGGCTAGAGGGTTAGTGGGCAAGGTTTTGAATAAAAAGTAGCAAGAGAGGAAGGTAGTTATTATCAAGAGCAATAAAAGTAGTAAAGGGTCTGTATATCTGAGGTCTGCAGGTAGTGCTAAGTGGCTGAGGTTGAATTAAGGAGCAGAGTCCAGTTGGGAGTCCTTCAGAGGAGGTTTTGGGGCTGTTTATGACAGTGGACACCATCAGAGGTCTCGGTAGTACTAGATTCTGTTTGATTTGCAAGCCCTTCCTGGTTGCCTTGTGCTGAGTTAGATGTAGGATGGCCAAGGAAATGCCTATGTTATAGGATTGGGGTGGAGGTGGCTATGAGAATGCAGTTGGAGGAGAGAGGTGAAGTGGAAAGAATGATGGGCACATGCAGAGGGAGTGTGAAATTATGTTCCATGGCCACTGGCATTGAAGACGTAAGTGAAGTGTGAACCTACATACTTGAGTGTGTTTGGGAACCACATTCTGGGGGAATTCCAGGGCAATTGTCTGACAAGAGAGGGTGGTTCCCTGCATGGAAGGCTGAGAACTTAGGTATCTGTCCACCTGCCTGTTGTTGCTGTAAGAGGACCTACAGTGACCAATAGCACCATGAAGACCGACTGGGCAACAGTGGCATTGAGGCTTGTTGTGTTCTCTGATGTGGGGACAAGGGGGGAGGGCAACCAGGGGATAAGTATGTAGGGGCATGAATTTTGGCCCTAGTAGGGATGCTGATCATGGAATTAAGCACGTCCATCATGACAGGATTTTGTTTTGTGATCTTCAAGCATATGGCCATTTACTTTTCTCCAGAAGAATGGGAGGTCCTTGATGAGGCTCAGACGCTCCTATACCATAATGTGATGCTGGAAAACTTTGTGCTTATAGCATCCCTGGGTAAGGCCCTCCTATTCCTTCTAGTGTTCTTTTTTGGTCTCTGTTTCTTTTCCTATTCCTGAGACAGTTCTGTCTATCCCAAAGCCAGATCATGGACTCTGCCGACTTTCACTTTTTTGGCATATATCCTATGGGGGACAACACCAAGCTGTGTGTATTGTGCCTAGTAAAGCACTCCAAAGTACCCTACTACCTGCTGCCTCCAGGTGTGCAAGGCAAGGTCCAGAAGTCAGGAAACCTGCAGTCAGTCTAAGGGATCCATCTTTTTTTTTTTTTTTTTGAGACAGAGCCTCAAGCTGTCACCCTGGATAGAGTGCCGTGGCATCACAGCTAACAGCAACCTCCAATTCCTGGGCTCAAGTGAGTCTCTTGCTTCTGCCTCCCAAGTAGCTGGGACTACAGGCGCCCGCCACAACACCTGGCCATTTTTTGGTTGCAGCTGTTATTGTTGTTTGGTGGGTCTGGGCTGGATTCGAACCCGCCAGCTCAGGTGTACGTGGCTGGTGCCTTAGCCTGTTGAGCCACAGGCGCCGAGCCTAAGGGATCCATCTTTTTACTCATGGTAGCAGGACGTGTCCACATCTGTAGGACCTCTGTTCCCCAGGTTGTGGGTATTTCCTTTAGCTAACATTCTGTCAGTGTGATTGTGTCATGAATTGAGGACATTGTCATGGTTACTATTTAATTGGTCCATAGGCTTTTCTTTCTTTTTTTTTTTTTAGAGACTGAGTCTCACTTTGTCGCCCTCAGTAGAGTGCTGTGACATCACAGCTCACAGCAACCTCCAGCTCTTGGGCTTAGGCAATTCTCTTCCCTTAGTCTCTCAAGTAGCAGGGACTACAGGCACCCGCCACCCTCAGTATATGGGGCGTCGCCCTACTCACTGAGCCACAGGCACCACCCAGTCCATAGGCTTTTCAAGAAAGACCTAGCTTCTTATGATGTTATTTTTCTATCCTGTTGTTTGTCATGTGCTGAGTTACTCTATGCCAGTGTGTACCACTCCTGTCTCTAGTCTTCCCTTTAGGTTCTACATTATGCAGGTCCCATAATTGTGTAGTTGCACAACTGGGATAAGAGGATGGCACTGGTTGCTTTACACGGTGGACATAGTAAGATACAGCAAAGGAGGCCTGGTTCTGGTGAGTGGAAACTAAGAGAGGGCAAGAAACAAGGGTTGTTCTTTAGTCATACCATGAGCCTGTTCAGTATTTTCAGAGTTTAAGTATATACCTTATTTCTACATTTTTCACTCAAACTTGGCACTTTCCTGACTCTTTTTTTCCCCCAGTGGTAAGACAGGATTTATTTACAGAAAAGAATACAGAAGTGCCAGAGCTCCAGGTGAGTCAGGAGAGAAAAGGGCTCTCTCTCTCCCTGTCCGTAGGCTCTTTGTCTAGGGATGTATATAGTCACATGGGGCCCTCGGTAGTTATGGGGCTTGGTAGTTACATTTAGTGTGTCTGGGACATGTCTGGCCCTCAGTAGGTACATTTAGCAGGCTTGGTAGTTACATTTAGTGTGTCTGGGACATTGTGTCTGTGACATGTCTGGAACATGTCTGGGTTGCTAATGAATGGCTACAATTCCTTTCATTCCCAGGCCTAGGAAATGGAGACCCCCTGCTCATTCTCCAGCCTGCTGGTTCCGCTGCTTGCTGCCACTGCACCAACATTACCAAGGCAGAGGCAGCTGGTCTATGCCCCCCCCAGCTCCACAAGCTGGCTAGTATGTCACTTGTCCTGTATCAACTCTCCCTCTCCAAGTAGAAACTCTAACTGCTATCAGGGAAAAGGGAGGAAGACTCTATCTAACTGCTTCCTGCTGAGTCGGGCGATGATAGGAGGTGGCAGTTAGGGTTTCTCAGGAGAGCGAGTGATCCAGGACTTTCCTGACTCTTTATTTCATCTCTTTCTCTCAGTTCCTAGTTGTTCCCCTTGTCTAGACTCCATGGATCACTGGTTGTCTCTTTGCTGCAACTTTTATAATGATCTTGCCAGGTGCAATGGCTCATGCCTGTAATCCCAGCACTTTGGGAGGTTGAAGCGGGCACATTGCCTGAGTTTACAAGTTCAAGACCAACCTGAGCTGGAGTGAGACCCCCATCTCTAAAATAGCCGGGTGCTGTGGTGGGATCCTGTAGTCCTAGCTACTCGGGAGGCTGAGGCAAGAGAATCACTTGAGCCCAGGAGTCTGAGGTTGCTGTGAGCTACGAAACCATGGCACTCTACCAGGGGGCAACAAAGTGAGACTCTGTGTATGTACACACACACAGTGGTCTCCATCACTCATCCACACATAATGTGTTGTTAAGTGTGTACAATTTTTAGATAATCCTTGCCATGTGCTAGGTTCCCATTGGATTTTTCTGAGGCTTCAAACTAGTAACCTCAGTAGCATGCTATGTTATCAGCTGACAAGGCCTGATGAAGACTCTTAGCATAGGGGTGAGTCAGCCTCTCCTTTCTGAAATGTGCCCCATATTTGTGCCTTTCATTTCTTAATGCCACCCCCGTGCTGTTACCTTTAGAGTCCTTTTCCTCAAGTTGCCACCAACTTTTGTATCCTATGAACCTTCCAATGGATTTATCCTTTAGTATGTCTGACACGCATTTGTGATGGCACTAGTCCCTCCCACCATATTCAGCCCGTATCTCATAGTAGTTTTCTTCTTTCAGACTGTCATTGTGGAGAAGACAAGGAGGCACCTTCTGCACACAGAGTTTATGTAGAATGACTATCACAGGTCAGGACTCCAAAAAACAGATCCATCTACCCATAACACCCATGTGATATGTGTGTCCTAGTCCTGAAAAATATTTCCACACCTGGTTGAGCTCTAGAAAGAAATGAGACTGGGATGGGATCTCAGTGGGATCAAGAGGTTTCTGGTTGAGTACAAACCCATACCAGCTCCAGAATGTTAGTGGAGAGAAGCTCTTAAAAATGGATGTGGTTCAGGCCTCACTTGTAATGAATGGTAGATTCCATGTGTCAAGGAAGCCCTTCACCTTTAGGGAGCTTGGGAAGGACTTTCCAGCCACCTCATGCCTTTTCCAGAAATGGCCACTCCGAAAAGTGAGAAGTCACATAGAAGCATTGTATAGTACAGACTTCCCACTGGAAAAAAGCCCCTTAAATGCATCACATCTGGTGTATCTTTTAGCAGGAAATTTGTATTCATTCAACATCAAAGATTTCATCCTGGAGAAAGGCCTTATGAGTGCAACAAGTGTGAGAAATCCTTTCACCAGAAATATCTCCTTGTTTGACACCAAAGAGTTCACACTGGAACAAGGTCTTATGAGTGCAGTGAATGTGGGATTTCTTTTAACCAAAGTTTTACTCTCTTTTTTTTTTCTCGAGACAGAGCCTCAAGCTGTCACCCTGGGTAGAGTGCCATGGCATCACAGCTTAACAGCAATCTCTAACTACTGGGCTTAAGCGATTCTCCTGCCGCCACAATGCCAGGCTTTTTTTTTTTTTTTTTTGGTTGTAGTTGTCATTGTTGTTTGGCAGGCTGGAGCTGGATTCGAACCTGCCAGCTTAGATGTATGTGGCTGGCGCCTAAGCTGATTGAGCCACAGCCACCGAGCCAATTTTTACTCTCCTTCAACACAGAAAAACACACACAAGACCAAGGACTTAATGACTGCAATGAATGTGGGAAATCATTTAGTGGCAAAACTAAACTCACATAACACCAAAGAGTTCACACAAGAGAAGGACCTATGACTACAGAGAATGTAGCAAATCCTTTCACCAGAGATCTGCTTTCTTTCAGCACCAAAATGTTCACACTGGAGAAAGGCCTTATGAATGCTGTGAATATGGGAAATCCTTTACTTGTCATGGTAAGCTTTATCATCAAAAAAGTGTTGTGAGTCAGCACAAAGAGTAAACAAACCAGACTGGGAATGGTGGAGAATGAGCAAATGAGACAAAGATCACTCAAGAGATAAAAGTGATGGGGCCTGGAGGTCTGTCAGATCAGATCTGTCACCTAGTACCTAAACTATGTTGCTATACAACCGTAGGTTCACACAGTTCTAAACTGTGAACTGGACACTGTAAACTAGAACTGTAAACTGTTCTAAACTGTGTGAATAGCTTTATGTAGTATCTAAACTAGGTTGCTATACTAACAGTGTTGCAAATAAGCAGGAAAAGCAAGTGGGAATATTTTCATTTTACAAGGTTGTAAGTAATAGTACATGGGTTAAAGATTAACTTTAAGGAAAGAAGGCTATGTGCTTTTAGGCAAAAGATATGCAGAAGCTACATGACTTCTGACAGAGGGAGCAAGGAGAACTATTGTTTCAGGAAGGGAGGAGAAGCAGTTTGGAGGTCGTTCCTTGAATGTACCTCCTGGGCTGTGGGGGTCTTGCCACCTCCCAATCTGCGCTCCACACAAAAAAGCCCATGCTAGAGCACAGCCTTATGAGTGCAATCAATGTGGGAAAATATTTAGTTCCATTACCAACCTCATTCAGCACCAAAGAGTTCACACTGGAGAAAGACCTTATGAGTGCAATGAATGTGGGAAATCATTTAGCCAGAAATCTGTCCTCATTTAACACCGAAGAGTTCACACTGGAGAAGAGTCTTATGAGTCGAGTGAATGTGGAAAAAATTTTAGACACAGTTTTTGCGCTTTTTTACATAGTAGAGTTTATACTAGAGCAGTGGTTCTCAATCTTCCTAATGCCACTACCTTTTAATACAGTTCCTGTAGGTTGAGACCCACAGCTTGAGAACCACTGTACTAGAGCAAGGCCTTATGAGTGCAGTAAATGTGGGAAATTATTAGTTGCAAAACTGCCTTCATTGGACACCAGACAGTTCATAATGGAGTAAGGCTTTATGAGTGTGGTGAATGTAGGAAATCCTTTATCTGCAAAATTCACCTGATGCGACACACACCAAGCAGTTCATACTAGTGAAAGGTCTTGTGAGTGCAGTGAATGTAGGAAATTCTTTACCCAGTGGTCTGGTAAAGAAGCATCTGAGAGTTCACAGTGGAGAAAGGCCCTATGAGTGCAGTGAATGTGGGAAATCCTTTAGCCAGAGGTTTTCCCTCCTTTAGCATCTACGAGTTCACATAGGAGAGAGGCCTCATGAGTATAGTGAATGTTGGAAATCCCTTTGTTATATATCTGAGCTTGTTAGACATCAAAGAATTCACACTGGAGAGCGACCTTATGATTGCAATGAATGTGGAAAATCCTTTCATCAGTTATCTTTCCTTATTCAACATCAAATAATTCACACTGGAGGGCAGCACCTGTTGTATTTTTTTTAAATCATACCAAGTATAATCAGAATACATAATGTATTCTTTTATTTTCTTTTAGAGACAGAGTCTCACTTTGTTGCCCTCAGTAGAGTACGGTGGCATCACAGTGCACAGCAACCTCCAGTTCTTGGGCTTACACGATTCCCTTGCCTCAGCCTCCTGGGTAGCTAGGACTACAGGCACCTAGCACAACACCCGGCTATTTTTTTATTGCAGTTTGGCTGGGGCCAGGTTCGAACCTGCCACCCTAGGCATATAGGGCTGGTGCCCTACTCACTGAGCCACAGGTGCCACCCTAGGTAATGTATTCTTTGGCTCTTAATAGGAGTGGCTCAAAGTCTGTTAACCTTTAGATACCACTTACCTGTGTTTTTTATTATTTATTCATTGAAGTGATAGGTCAAGTGTCCTTTAGAATTTGTAGCATCCTACTGAGGCCATAATCCTCAGTCATGTTTAACACATATTGGAAACACTCCTGTTGGCTCCATCTTCTAAGTGTATCAAGAATCTTATTCTTTTTCATTATCTCCCTGCTCCCACCTTTACTCTTCTGCAGTTCTCAAGTCATCAGCCTGTGTGACTCTTTCAGTGTGTGAGTTGGCCTAGGTGGGTGGATTGATTGAGTTCAGGAGTTCAAGACCAGCTTGAGTAAGAGCAAGACCCCATCTCTAAAACTAGGCAGGGGTTGTGGCAGGCACCTGTAGTTTCAGATACTCAAGAGGCTGAGGCAAGAGCGTCACTTGAACCCAAGAGTTTGAGGTTGCTGTGAGCTATGACCCTATGGCACTCTATCAAGGGTGACAAATTCTCAGAAAAAAAAAAGAAAGAAAATGACAATCTTTGGTGAAAACTCTACAATGTCACTCCATTTTTCTGAGAATATCTGGAATCCTTGCAATGCCTGGTGCCACCTTCCAAGACGTGGCCATATGTGGCCAGTCTAACCTCTTTTCTTGTATGTTCCTCTTCACTGTCCTATGTCCATCTGTACTGTCTACCTGGCCTTGCGGGAACATGACTCTACTGTTCCCTCTACTTTGGTCATTATCCCATTTCACCAAATAGTCACATGATTGTCTTATTTATTTTCAATTCTTGCCTCAAATAGCCTCTTTTTTTTTTTTTTTAAGACATAGTCTCACTTTGGTGTCATAGTTCACAGCAACCTCAAATTCTTGGGCTCAAATGATTCTCTTGTCTCAGCCTCCCACAACGTTGGGCTGTAACACAAGATCTTATTCTGTCAAAGACCCTGGTTTTCTTTAGCATATCTTGGAAATTATCATACTTTAATGAAATAAAAGTAACATTTAGAAAGTTTGATAGTCATTGTTACTTTAAAAGGCTTCCTAAGTTTTATTTTTATTTTACTTTTTTTCACCTTTAAGTACTCAGTTAACTTTTATTGTCTCTAATTTTATAAACATAGTACTTGTTCCTTAAAAAAGTTATATGTGGCTCGGTGCCTGTGGCTCAATGGGCTAAGGCGCCAGCCATGTACACCTGAGCTGGAGGGTTTGAATCCAGCCCAGGCCCGCCAAACAACAATGGCAGCTGCAACCAAAAAATGGTCGGGCATTGTGGCAGGTGCCTGTAGTCCCAGCTACTTGGGAGGTGGAGGCAGGAGACTCGCTTGAGCCCAGGAGTTGGAGGTTGCTGTGAGCTGTGATGCCACAGCACTCTACCCAGGGTGACAGCTTGAGGTTCTGTCTCAAAAAAAAAAAGTTATATGTAACGAAATGTATGATTCTGCCTTTTTTTTTTTTTTTTTGAGACAGTATTATTGTGTCACCCTTGGTAGAGTGTCATGACGTCACAACTCACAACAACCTCAAACTCTTGGGCTTAAGCAACTTTCCTACCTCAGGCTCACAAGTAGCTGGGACTACAGGCGCCTGACACAACATCCGGCTATTTTGTTGTTATTGTTTAGATGGTCTGGGCCATGTTGGAACCTGTCACCCCCTGTGTATGTGGCTGGCGCTGTAACCACTGTGCTTTGGGTGCTGAGCCCAATTCTGCCATTTCTTTTTTTTTTTTTTTCTGAGACAGTCTCACTATATCACCTTTGGTAGAGTGCTATGGCGTCACAGCTCACAGCAATCTCAAGCTCTTGTGCTTAAGCAATTCTCTTACCCCTGCCTCCCAAGTAGCTGGGACTACAGACTCTGGCCACAGCCCCCGGCTATTTTTGTTGTTGCAGTTGTTGTTTTAGCTGGCCTGGGTCAGTTTCAAACCTGCCAGCCTCAGTGTGTGTGGCCAGCGCCCTACCCACTGAGCTACGGGCGTGGCCAAATTCTGCCATTTCTATGATGTCCATTTAATCCAAATTACATTGAAATTTGTGTTATATTTTTGAAATTATATAAAATACTGTTTGATATATATAAACAAGTCTTTAAATTATCTAAATATAATTTAAGTCCAATTTATTTAGGAAATATAGTTATCACAAATGATAAATCATGATGAACTACATGTATTTCTGGCTTCTAATGAACTCAAGAGCAAGATTATATTTCAGAGAAAGAGCTGTTTCTTTTCTCTATTTACCAGTTATTTATTTATTTATTTATTTTGAGGCAGAGCCTCAAGCTGTCACCCTGGATAGAGTGCTGTGACATCACAGCTCACAGCAGCCTCCAATTCCTGGGCTCAAGCGAGTCTTCTGCCTCTGCCTCCCAAGTAGCTGGGACTACAGGCACCCGCCACAACACCCAGCCATTTTTTTTGGTTGGAGCCATCATTGTTTGGTGGACCTGGGCTGGATTCGAACCTGCCAGTTCAGGTGTACGTGGTTGGCGCCTTAGCCCTTTGAGCCACAGGCGCCGAGCCAGAATACAAAGTACTCTTATTGAAAACTGAGGTCTTTGTTTCTTATTTGTTTCTGTTTGTAAGTGTCCCAGGCACTTAAGTGGTGCCTCAAATGTAGGAGGTATTCATTGAACATTTGTTAGAGCATATAGCCTTCTCTCCCTAAAGTTAATCTTTATCCCATGTACTATTACTTCCCCTCAACCTTGTAAAATGAATATTCCCACTCGTTTTCCTTGATGATTTGCTACATTCTTAGTATAAGCAACTTTGTTTAGGTACTACATAAATAAAGCTGTTCACAGGATTTGGTGCTGGCTGCGGTGATCAGGTGTGCCAGACCTCCTGACCTCGTCACTTTTATCTCTTATGTGTCTTATTTTCTCATTCCCCACCATTCCCATTCTAGTTTATTATTCACACTGTCTTGCGAAAGAAATGAGAATCCCTCCCTGGACCAGAAATGCCATCATGGTGTTCCAAATCTTCATTTCTAGATGCAGATATTACCTTTGTATATGTACTATCACTAGAACCATGTCAGCACCTATCTTGGCACATAAGGACATTTATACATTCTGAACTCCAAAGCTGTTTCCTTTTAGGAATATGCCACCTCTCCGGAAAGGAGACATATTCCTAAAAGGAAACAGCTTTGGAGTTCAGAAATATCATTTGGATAGAAGAGTTTTGCACCTTAGCTGGACACCAGTGACTATGCAGGCTGAAAAGGAGCCTGACTTGACCACCTACTTCATCAACGCTCGGTAATCCCACCCATCTTCCTCCTTGTGGCCCTGTCAGGGATTTCATCTGAGGAAAGCAGCCCCACTTTAGGGCATTTGCCTCAAAGACTCCAGCATCCCGCTTTATAATGGGCATTTCTTGCACTCCACGACCCTATTCAGGGACCTTTCTCTCTGACCCGAATGAAGCTCATAGGACTGATTTAAATCTTCCCTTTTTGGCACGCATATTTTAAAAGGACGGAAATATGAGAGCACTCAGAATGACATTGACATGGTGTGTCCGTTTGGTTTTGCAGTTTGGGGGGATATCTGAAAGAGCATTTCAGTCCCTGCAAACTGCGCTCCCCGGAGTCTGGGTGCGGACCCTTTATGAGGAGCGAATCGGCGCCCCAGGGCACCATTTCCGAGCTCCCCTCGGTCCCAAGAGGTCATGGTCCAGCAGGTGGGCCGTCAACACTCCGACTTGGCCTATTGCATACTGGGAACTACATTGTCCAGAAACCTCTGCGCCGTGCGGCGGAAATGCTATGAGGGGGCTTTTATGTGCCTGCGGAGGACGTCGAGGCGGGACTTCCAGTATCTCCTCGCGGCGGACATCTTGTCTGCTGTTAGGTGGAACTGTCGGAGTGGAAGCAAGAGAGCTGCGGTGGTGCCAATGTGACTGAGGCGGAGAAGTACGGGAGGCGTCGTTGGCCCCACTGCAAAGAGGCTCGGCGGTGGCGCTCCCGCGAGGACCCCCGGTTCCGCTTCCAGGACCAGGCGATCGAGGGGATGGGTCCGGTCCTGGTTCCTCCTCTCACCGCCGGATGCGGCCCAGACTGATTGCGGCGGCCAAAATGATGTACCCTGGACAGGTGGGTGCTGTGTTTCCCAGACTATCACGTGTCCCGACTCTCACCTCCCAGTTCTAAAGCCTCGAATGGGGAGCGCCTGTTCATGTCACCGCTGCCGAGGCCTCTGTGACCTGGGTAGCGAAGCACTCGTGGATGGAGCCCCCTTTTTTTAGCGGCCAGTGTGGGAGAGCGTGACAGGCGGAGGGAATGGTTCCAGCAAAGGCGCGGAGGTGCCTCTGTGCTCAGTTGTCCATCTCTCGCAGGACCTACCTTCGGCTAGTGTTTGTCTACTTCTCCTTGTGGGAGTGGAAGCTGCATGTGAGGCTCAGGGACTTGTGTCATGATGAATGGCTTCTGTATTTTCTGGGAGTGCAGTTTGCAGGGACGACTGAAATGCTCTTTCAGATATTCCCCCCCAAAACTGCAAAACCAAATTGACACCACATCAGTGTCATTCTGAGTCCTCTCATATTTCCCTCCTTTTAAAATGTGTGTGCTAAAAAAGGAAGATTTAAATAAGTTCTTCTAATGATTGTGCTTACAATTTTCCTGGTGAAGGCCTCACATGCCCCAGTTTTCAGGGCTGTGATCTTCCCTTCCTTTTTGCCTCAGGGGTTTCTCTTTCCTTGTCCTAGCCAGACCCATGGGCATTGCAGTTTTCCTACTGTCTTAACATAGGACCTCTGGGTGCCAAGCCTCTACTGTATGTATTGTATTCTCTAACACATATTGCCCTGAAGCTTTTCCAGGAGAGGTTTAGGGGTCAACACAGTGAATTACACCCTACTTGGCCTCTCCTGACATGACTGTCTACATTCATGACACCTCTGAGCACAAAGCTTTTATCTCCTTTTTTCTAATTGATAGTTCCTGGGTCTACCAGTGTCATGAATCTAAGTCATGGTCACTGCTTGTGGGGTCCGCTAGGCTATTCCTGCCAGACAGTTTTCTGCAGTTCATTTTGTAATGTTCTGTTATGATTTTGTACAGGTGGGCTACTGTGAACCAGAGCTTACACTTTCAACCTGTCCTATCTTTCTCCTGTGACTTGTATCTTCCAGATCTCTGTAGTTACTGAACTGTTAAGAGGGGAGAAAATTCTGGTGCTCAACTAAGAGGGCATGACTCTAGCCACAGCAAGAGGGGCTTGGACAGGCCTTGGTAAGTGGGTGCTTGGGGAAGGTGTGACCTTGGTGTCATATATGTTCAGACAGTTCCAGTAACCTTTCCTGTGCTCACCAATGTTTGGTGCCAACTTGGCCTTATTTATGTCTTTTTCTCCCTATTCTAGACACACTTGTTCTTTACTGACTTCTAGCCCTGGGCTGTCCTCCCGCTCTCCTTAATAGAGAGGCTCTCTACTGCTCCCGCTGCAGTGATTTTCAATATTGGACTGCACTAATGAGTTAAAAGATGTACACATATCCTTAAATAGCCCCTGGACTCAAGTTATTCATTTTTATTTATTTATTTTTTTGAGACAGAGCCTCAAGCTGTCACCTGGAGAGAGTGCTATGGCATCACAGCTCACAGCAACCTCCAATTCCTGGGAACTCAAGCGAGTCTCCTGCCTCCACCTCCTAAGTAGCTGGGACTATAGGTGCCTGCCACAACACCTGGCCATTTTTTGTTTGCAGCCATCATTGTTTGGTGGGCCTGGGCTGGATTTGAACCTGCCAGCTCAGGTGTACGTGGCTGGCACCTTAGCCCGTTGAGCCACAGGTGCCGAGCCAAGTTATTCATTTTTAATCAGATTTTCTTGGGCCTGGACACACATTTCTGTGTAGCACTCACCTTGTCACCACTAGCCAACAAAGGCCCTCCCTAAAAGTCATATGCAGAGGATTAAGTTTGAGATCTTGCTTGCCTCTTCCCTTTGTGCTGTACCCCATTTTTGTGTCTTTGTTCCTCATGAAACCTTTTCCATTCTATGATCCTTAGATTTTAGTACTGTACAGCAGCCCTTTCTTCAGCCTCACCCTAGCTCTGTTCTTTTTTGTTATTGTTTTGAGACAGAGTCTTAATTGCCTTGGAGTTGAGTGCAGTGTCATCATAGCTCACAGCAACCTCAAACTCAGGCTCAAATGATTCTCTTGCCTCAGGTGCCCGCCACAATGCCAAGCTATTTTTTTAGACATGGGATCTCACTCTTGCACAGGCTGATCTCAATCTCCTGAGCTCAAGTGATCCACCGGTCTTGGCCTCCCAGAGTGTTAGGATTACAGGCATGAGCCACTCCGCCCCACCCTCTAGCTCTGTTCTGCCAACAACCCCTAGACTCAATCCTGAGTATACTAGATGCATATTTGTGGTGGGGTTACCTCCTCCCACCAAAGTATATCAACAGTATTTTTCTGTCTTCAGGTTGTTGGCGTGGGGTGGAGAATGAAGAGGCACCTTCTGAGCAGAGCATCTCCGAGGTGTCACATGTTCGTACTTCTAAGGAAGGTTCATCCACGCAGACACCTCACTTTTGTGACATATGTGGCCCCAATTTGAAAGATATTTTGCACCTGGATGAACACCATGGAACACACCATGGACTGAAACCTCACACATGTAGGGCATGTGGGAGACAACTCTGGTTCAGTACAAACATGCAGCAGCATTACAGTGTAGAGAAATCCTTAAGAAGGGATGATGGTGAGGCCTCATTTGTGAAGAACTGCACAGTTTGTGAAGAACCTCACCTTTCAGAGAAGCCCTTTATGTGTGAAAAGGACCAAAAGAACTTAACAGCTAGTTTGGGTGATCACCAGCAAAAGGCCTCTAATTGCAAGAGGAAGATATCCAGGAGCACTGAGAATGGGGAGGACTTTCACATTGGACAAATGCATTATAAGTGCAGTGAATGTGGAAAAGTGTTCAGCCGCAAAGACACACTTGTCCAACACCAGAGAATACATAGTGGAGAGAAGCCTTATGAGTGTAGCGAATGTGGGAAAGCTTTCAGCCGCAAAGCCACACTTATCCAGCACCAGAGAATCCATACTGGAGAAAGACCTTATGAATG
>CAUYON010063349.1:0-21620 GCA_963573935.1 Arctocebus calabarensis
GCCCCTTGGCAGGTTTTCAAGGATTCAAACACCAGGAGGAACTGGTGTGCAGGAACAGGTAACTGCACAGGGAGACATCTAAGGCAAGGTACAATCAATCTGGGGATTCCCCATTTGGGTGGAAGCGGGGGTCTGATCAAACCTGGGGTTTTAGATGTCTTGTGAGAGGTGTGTGAGAGTATGTGGATGTGGTGTGACTGAGGGAACTCTGAGGGTGGGGTTGGACCTTCCTTCACAGGGCCTAGGGGAGTGTTGGTTTGCCTCCTATGGCTAAGTGGCAGTTCCAGGGGGAAATCAAGGATGCCCAGGTTAACAAATGTGTTGGAACTGTGTGCCTGTGAGTGCCTGGAGAATGACTGAGCTGGGTAACAATAGGTGGGGTTTCACCCCCCACTTCTTCACAGCCTGAAAATATTGTGGGCCCTTCTTCCCTGCTCCAACTTTGCCCCCTGGGTATTCCGAGTGAAATTGGAAGTTCCAGGATTTCTGCTTTCTGTCTCAGACACAGGTCTTATCTGTGGGCAAGAATTGAGCCCACAGGCCAGAAATAAGAAATAAAATGGGATTTTGTTGGACAGAGGGGCATGCAGAGAAAGTGGAGAGTGCCAGAGCTACTGGCAGTGGGGAGGAGGCCCAAGTCAGAGGTCTCCTGCATAGATCCTTTGTCTAGGGGTAAATAATTGGCCCTGAGAGATATTTTGGCCAGGACTTGGTAGATGGAAGAATACCTTTACAAACTGAATAGGTGTTCTAGTAAATAAATGAATGCAGCCCCTAACCTTGGACAAGGTTATTAGGTCTTTGCTGTGGTTTTTGTCTTGCCAGCAGATGAGGGTGTGTAGTCCCTAGTCAGGGTGGAACCATCCTAAATGTTCCAGGCTGCTTTGTTCATGACCTTGCTAGGGCTCAGAGAGAATGGCCTGCAACATGTTTGTGCCTAGAGACAGGAGTCTGATGTCTGAGCTCACCAGAGCCTAAAAAATGGAGGTTCTCTGTCCAGCCCTGAGTGGGAAAATTCTATATTAATGTTATATTTCATAAAATGTTTCTCATTTGTAAAATGTAATAATTTGGTTGTGTAAATTGTGTGTGGAAAAACCGAGTCTTTGTCAAGGGATAAGATTCTTGCCTTTTAAACCTTCTAATTATCAGTTTGGCCAAGTGAATGTTTGGTTTCATAATGAACTGTGATCCTGTTTTATAGGAAGTGGGTTTATGAGAGTAAGAGAAATTAGACAGAAAGGAAAATGGCATTGTGTAAGGAAAGAATCTTGTGCAATAATCTTTTTCCTGAAAAAAAAAAAGGTTGTTCAAGAAAGTGAAAGGCAAGGCAAAAGTTAAAATTTAGAATGTTTGTAGATTGTCTGTGCAGGTGAAATGAAGCTCATAAAAGGGAATTTGTGAAGGAGTAGATACGTGATCCAGTTGACTATGTATTTCCTTTAAACCCTTTTGACTTGCAATCTTGTTTGAACAAATGTTTTAAGCCTTTGATATTTGACAAACCTTCCCAAATCAAAAGTCTAAATTTGGGGCTCAGTGCTCATAGCACAGTGATTGCAGCACTAGGCACATGCACTGAGGCTGGTGGGTTCAAACTCGGCCCAGGCCAAGTGAACAACAACAACAAAAACTCTAAATTTGGTCTTTTTGAAATATTAATACCACAGAAAACCAGACAAATTAGACTTATTTGATTTATTAAAAATTCATAGGAAACATTGTCAAATGTCAAATGGTAATTAATTTTGTGTGGGTTGTGGTTATATGTATGTTCCAATATTATAAAACATTGGTCAGTCCTAATGTGTATTATTGGTAATAATTTTAATTCATCTATAAAAAAGGGTTTCCTTGTAACTGGCTGAGTCCAAATTTTGTCAAAAAAAAAAATTAAAAGAAAAGAAAAAAGAAACATTAAGGGAGGCTAACGAATTCTCTCAAATTCACATTACTGATGTCTTTGGAAATTGAGTACCTTTGGACTAAAAGTAGACTTTTAGAACTTTCATTAGAAAGGTAACATCACTATGAGTGTTGATAACCTAACTTCGAACAGAATAGAAATCAGTTACGTGCAACTGGGCTAGTTTGTTATAGCTTTTTGTTTGAAGTATTGCTGATTCTTTCTGTGTTCTGCTTTCTAGAAGTCAAGAAAACCATTTTCTGTCTTTTGATCTATTTGTAGCTTTTCAAGCAATGTATGTTCTTATAGACAGAGTTGGAACATGTATTTTTTTCTCTCTCCTTTATTTCTCCAGAATTTGAAAGCCATTGGTAAGTATTCTTAATTTCTGACAATATAGTTATTTGCATAAGTTCAATAAGAATCTGTTTTGTGAGAGGCGGAGCAAGATGGTGGTTGGGACAGACGTGCAGCTCATCTCTCCCTAGTCATCAGGTGAGAGGGAGGGGGCTCTGGATCTTTCCCCACGTGGATTATTGAAGTGGATAGACAGCTGGAAATATGCGGAGAATTGGTGGATTGCTGTGTTTGAGATACAATTCAAAAACACAGACTTTGCTGTGGAGTTTTTCCCCTGCCTGGCCCTGCTGGCTGGCAGCCGGCCCTTTGCTCACCGAGGATGGCAGTTCACAAAATCTAGTTGATGAAAATTTCAGTGAACTGTGGATTCCTAAGTGGAGTTAGATGGCCAGAGATGGGTGCCCCTCAGAGCCACGGAGGGCTGGGCAGCCCAAGGGAAAATTGAGGGGAGGGGATCCTGCCTGGGAAACAGACATTTTGAATTGTCCCAAATGGTGGACACCTTTTCCCAGAACAACAGGAGAAATTGAACAGTCCATACCATCCCTGGTGGGGGATACTGGTGAGGTCTGGCTGTTCAGACTGCATGGGGAACTGGGGCTCAATGGAGAGACTCAGAGTCTTGGTAATTGGGGAAGAGATCCCCACGCAGTGCAGATGTGTGGGGGCAGCGATGGCAGCCAAACCAGTGGCAGCCAGCCCCTCCCCAACAGCCGATTGAAGTTGCCAGTTCATGGGAGAACATGGGAGCAGAGTGGAAACATTTGTGAAGCATGGACTCCTGCACCAAGTTTGGAGGTTAGATAGGTGTGCCATCTGGAATAGAGCATCCAAAGTGGAGCAACTTTTAGGAAACAAACTTTTATAGAAACTCCAAAAATGATGACCAGCCAGGTAGAGTGGTTACCATGGTAATATCATAAACTGTGAATCAGGTATAAGCCTGGGAACCACTCACAGCACCACCTGGTGTCCAGAAAGTATATTGCATTATAAATTTACTTCTACTAAGGTTGACATCTACCTCAAATGTATAATATTTTTGAGGTTGCCTTTTTTTTTCTTTTTTCCCCATCCTTTTATTGGAGAAGCTATTGTTAATTTTTTATTTGTTATTTTCTTTTTAATTTTATTTTTCTTTCTCCTTTCTTCTTTTTTAACTCTTTTACAAACACTACTTTTTTCCCTTTCTTTTCTTTCTCTCTTCCTCTTCTTCCCTTCTTATGGTTTCTGAGAGTGCTTACATCAGATTTTTTAGAGGTGTTTTTTTTTCAATTATTTTACCATTATTATTTTTATTGTAGATTTCTTTTGTTTGTTTGTTTTGGTTTGTCTGTATGTCTTTGTGTTTCTGACTGTGCATGCATCTGTGGGCTTGTGTGTCTGGTAGCCTTTTTATCTATTTATTAGTTCATTTGGTCTCAATGTGATTGATGTTCTGCTAAATCCTTGGGTTGGCTATTTTCCCTAACTCCAATTTTTACATCCAACAATAACAAGGGGTAATAGGGTATGACGGCTGATTGGAGCCAGCTCTCAACCAAGGCTCCAGTCTGGAGGGAGAGATAACAGCCAGAAATAACCCAACTAAGCTGAAGGAGGGGAGCTGAGCTGAGAGATGAGATAGATAATTGTTTGTCTTCCCTGATGAGGCAAGCTTTGACCCCAAGGAAACTATATTCAGTACTATATTCAGATCTCATCACACAGAGGTTGTGTGGCTGTCCCCTCCCCTAAAAGGAAAAAAGAGATCAGATTTTCTTACTGTCTGATCTTTACTGGTGAGCAATAAACAGAGGCTCTCCTTCCTCACCCCACTGGAGGGAATTGCTGGAAGTTAGGACTCCTTCTCAAAAGAAACCCTACTGAGAGTCTAGGAACTCCCTTGTGTGGTAGGAAATTTGAACAAATGTTTTCCTTGCCACCTTGATCCTTCAGGCTACCCTCCCACCCCTGGACTGGCAGTCTAGAAGTCAAACTCCTCCAGAATCCAGATTGTCTACATTTCTTAGCTAGGACTGGGCATTGCATAGATGGTGGCTTTACAGCTGTACTCTATCTGTGAGTCCAATAACTGCACAGGAAGACATAGAGGGAAAGATGACTAACCTGGCCTAAAGAAAAAGAGTATCTCAGAAGCAGATAGAGGCTTGGGTTCCTGCACTATGGGTGGTGGCTTGGAAGCTGCTGAGGTGCACGAACCTGAGAGGCGGCACCTCTCACCTAACATCAGCATTAGTAGAGTGATCCTGCTGGGGTCTAACTCTGGAGAGTCATCTCCCCAAATCTGTGGCCTTCCAGAGGGAACCAGACCTCACCCTACAGGGATTCCAGTACTGCAGAACAGTGGCAACAAAGGTGCAGTGACTGAGGGAGAAATTCTTTTGCTGTCTGGATACCCTCAGGTTTGGACTGAGCTCAGGTGGAACTTTCTTCAGCTGCCATTGAGCACCTGAGGCAGGCAGACCTCAGCCTCCCCTGCTGGATGGTGGTAGTCTGTGGTACCCACGAGGAGGAGGCAACAACCTCACTTTGACTCTGGCAGGCACATAGCCCTGGCACATTTGTTTATTTGACAGAGCAGGGCCACAGAGACTGGGTTAACAGAGACTGCCATTGAGACTACCAGGGACTGGAGTGGCCAGAGTCCAGTGGTGAAGGACAACCAAGGTGAGGTAAGAAGCTTCAACCTCCTGGCTCTAAACCTTCTACTGGACGGGCATTTCTGACTCCTCGGAACACCAAAGGTGCTCAAATCACACTCGAGTTGCCAATAGACCCCCAACATGTAGTTGCTGGAGTCCTCTTGAACTCTCCAGCTAGGGACTGGGGGGCTGTTGGGGACAATTGGTCTGGAACTCTTGAACTAGACATATTATATGAGGACACTCCAAGGTGGGTCCCAGGTATTCCTGTAGTGGGAAGGTTTTATTGTCCTCTTCCAGCTATTACTGATGGGGGAAGGGATGTCCTAGTTGCCTGTATTTCACTGAAGCTGAGACTGCAACCCAGGGTTACTGATATACTAGGATTAGACAGAGATCAGCTGAATACAAGACAGAGCCACCTACTCCCACTACACCAAGCAGGCCTCTAGAGTCACAGATTGTAATACTGTACAGGTACTGTGCAAAATTGTAGAGGAAAAGCTGCAGTCACCAGTTCCAGCTCCTAGGTGAAGGGCTGGTCAACCTCAACCATAGAAGTTTCCAGTCCAATTTCACCTGATCTGCTCATCTAGCTAAACACTGAAAGACAATCATGGGGTGGAATCAGTGGAAAAACTCTGGCAACATGAATAAACAAAACAGTTCAACTCCCCCAAGGAATGACAAACCAGCCAATCCAGAGGATCCCATCCACAAACAGATAGCCGAGATGTCTGAAATGGAATTTAGAATTTGGATTGCAACCAAGATCAACAAAATGGAAGTAAAGATGGAGGTAGAAATTGTAGGATTAATTCAGAAGATGTCTCAAGAATTCAAACTATTCAAAGACAAAAAGATCAAAGATTTTGACACATTGAGACAAGAAGTTGCAGCCCTTAAAGATCTGAGAAATACAGTAGAAGCCCTCAGTAACAGAATGGAGCAAGCAGAAGGAAGGATTTCTGACACTGAGAACAGAGCTTTCAAATGCTCTCAAACACTCAAAGAGGAAGAGAAATGGAAGGCAAAAACGGATCATTCTCTCAGAGAGGTCTGGGATAACTTGAAGAAAACCAATATTCGTCTTATAGGAATACCTGAAAGTGACAAACTGGCTGCACAAGACACAGAGTCCCTTCTTCTTGAGATTATGAAAGAGAATTTTCCAGACATACCTAGAGACTCTGAAATTCAGATAGCAGTTTCAGAACCCCAGTACGACTCAACCCAAATAAGACATTCCCCAGGCACATCATAGTCAACTTCACTAAAATTAATATGAAGGAGAAGATTCTGAAAGCAGCCAGACACAAGAAAACCATTACCTACAAGAGGAAGAATATTAGAATAAACTGAAGATCTCTCTGCTCAAAACTTTCAAGCTAGAAGGGAGTGGTCATTGACTTTTAACCTCTTAAAACAAAATAACTTCCAACCCAGGATCCTATATCCAGCCAAACTGAGTTTCATTTATGATGGAGAAATTAAATACTTTAATGATAAGCATATGTTGAAGAAATTTGCCATAACTAAACCAGCTCTCCAGGATATCCTCAGACCTATCCTCCATAATGACCAGCGCAAACCTCCACCACAAAAGTAAACTCACTCAGAAACTTTTGACCACATTCTAAACTCCACAATGACGAAAGGATCAAAAATACTCATTTCTCTTTCGAAAGGCTTATCATTAATTTCAATTAATGTGAATGGTTTAAATTGTCCTCTAAAGAGGCACAGGTTGGCTGACTGGCTATAAAAACTCAGACCAGATATCTGCTGCATACAAGAATCTCATTTTACCTTAAAAGATAAATATAGACTCAAGGTGAAGGGATGGTCATCTATATTCCAGGCAAATGGAAAGCAGAAAAAAGCAGGTGCTGCAATATTATTTGCAGATACACTAGGCTTTAAACCAACCAAAGTAAGTAAAGATAAAGATGGACATTTTATATTTGTTAAAGGTAATACTCAAAATGATGAGGTTTCAATCATTAATATTTATGCACCCACCAGAATGTGCTTCAATTTATAAGAGAAACTCTAACAGACATGAGCAACTTGATCTCCTTCAGCTCTGTAGTAGTCAGAGATTTTAACACTCCTTTAACAGTGTTGGACAGATCCTCCAAAAAGAAGCTAAGCAAAGAAATTTTAGATTTAAACTTAACCATCCAACATTTGGATTGAATATACATCTACAGAACATTTCATCCCCACAAAACTGAATACATATTCTTCTCATCAGCTCACGGATCATACTCCAAAATCTACCACATCTTAGGTCACAAGTCTAACCTCAGCAAATTAAAAAAATAGAAATTATTCCTTGCATCTTCTCAGACCATCATGGAATAAAAGTTGAACTCAATAACAACATGAAGCTGCATACTCAAACAAAAACATGGAAGCTAAACAACCTCATGCTGAAGGACAGATGGGTCATTGATGAGGTTAAGCAGGAAATTTCCAAATTTCTGGAACAAAATGACAATGAAGACATGAATTATCAGAACCTCTGAGATACTGAAAAGGCAGTCCTTAGAGGGAAATTTATAGCACTACAAACATTCCTCAAAAGAACAGAAAGAGAGGAAGTTAACAACTTAATGGGACATCTTAAACAAGTGGAAAAGGGAGAACATCCCAATCCCAAACCCAGCAGAATAAAAGAAATAACCAAAATTGGAGCAGAATTAAATGAAATTGAAAATAAAAGAATTATACAACAGATCAATGGTTTTTTTTAAAAGGTCAATAAAATAGAGAAACCTTTGGCTAACTAAACCAGGAAAAAAAGAGTAAAATGTCTAATCTCATCAATCAGAAAAGGTAAAGATGAAATAACAACAGACTCCTCAGAAATTCAAAAAATCCTTAATGAATACTACAAGAAACTTTACTCTCAGAAATATGAAAATCTGAAGGAAATTGACCAATACTTGGAAGCACGTCACCTACCAAGACAGTCAGAATGAAGTAGAAATGTTGAACAGGCTGATATCAAGTTCTGAAAGAGCATCAACTATACAAAATCGCCGTAAAAAGAAAAGCCCGGGGCCAGATGGCTTCACGTCAGAATTCTACCAAACCTTTAAAGAAGAACTAGTACCTGTATTACTCAACCTTTTCCAAAACATAGAAAAATAAGGAATATTACCCAACACATTCTATGAGGCAAACATCATTTTGATCCCTAAACCAGGAAAAGACCCAACAAGAAAAGAAAATTATAGACCAATATCACTAATGAATATTGATGCAAAAATAGTCAATAAAATCCTAGCAAATAGAATCCAGCAACATATCAAACAAATTATATACCATGACCAAGTGGACTTTATCCCAGGATCTCAAGGCTGGTTCAATATACATAAATTTATAAATGTAATCCTGCACAAAAACAAATTAAAAAATAAAGACCATATGATTCTCTCAATTGACGCAGAAGAAGCTTTTGACAATATCCAGCATCCCTTCATGATCAGAACACTAAAGAAAATTGGTATTGAAGGGACATTTCTTAAATTGATAGAGGCCATCTACAGCAAACCCACAGACAATATTGTATTGAATGGAGTTAAATTGAAACCATTCCCACTTAGATCATAATCCAGGCAAGGTTGCCCATTGTCTCCATTGCTCTTCAATATTGTAATGGAAGTTTTAGCCATTGTAATTAGGGAAGGAAAGGCAATCAAAGGTATCCACATAGGGTCAGAAGAGATCAAACTTTCACTCTTTGCAGATGATATGATTGCATATCTGCAAAACACCAGGGATTCTACTACAAAACTTTCAGAAGTGATCAAGGAATACAGCAGTGTATCTGGCTACAAAATCAACACTCATAAATTGTTAGCCATTATATACACTAACAACAATCAAGCCGAGAAAACAGTCAAGGACTCTATTCCTTTCACAGTAGTGCCAAAGAAGATGACATATTTGGGAGTCTACCTAACAATGGATGTGAAAGATCTCTATAAAGATAACTATGAAACTCTAAGAAAAGAAATCACTGAACATTTCAACAAATGGAAAAACATACCATGCTCATGGTTGGGAAGAATCAACATTGTTAAAATGTCCATACTACCCAAACCAATATACAATTCCTATTAAAGCTCCATTGTCATATTTAAAAGATCTCAAAAAAATAATACTTCGTTTTATATGGAATCAGAAAAAAACTCGAACCTCCAAGACATTACTTGGAAATAAAAACAAAGCAGGTGGAATCACACTACCAGACCTGAGACTACTATAAGTTGATAGTGATCAAAACAGCATGTACTGGCACAAATATAGAGAGGTAGATGTTTGGAACAGAATAGAGAACCAAGAGATGAAGCCAACTACCTACCACTATTTAATCTTTGACAAGCCAATTAAAAACATTCAGTGGGGAAAAGAGTCCCTTTTTAACAAATGGTGCTGGGAGACCTGGCTGGTGACCTGTAGAAGACTGAAATTGAACCCACACCTTTCACCACTAACGAAGATAGACTCACATTGGATTAAAGATCTAAGCTTAAGACATGAAACTATAAAAATACTAGAAGAAAGTGCAGGGAAAACTCTTGAAAGAATTGGCATGGGCTAATACTTTATGAGGAGGACCCTCCAGTCAATGGAAGTAGTATCAAAAATTCGCTACTGGGACTTGATGAAACTAAAAAGCTTTTGCATAGCCAAGAACATAGTAAGTACAGCAAGCAGACAGTCCTCGAATGGGAGAAAATATTTGCAGGTTATGCCTCTGATAAAGGTTTAATAACCAGAATCCACAGAGAACTCAAATGTATTAGCAAGAAAAGAACAAGTGATCCCATCTCAGGATGGGCAAAGAATATGAACAGTAACGTCTCTAAAGAAGACAGGTGCACAGCCTTCAGACACATGAAAAAATGCTCACTATACTTAATCATCAGAGAAATGCAAATCAAAACTACCTTGAGATATCATCTAACTCCAGTAAGATTAGCCCACATAACAAAATCCGAAAACCAGAGATGCTGGTGTGGATGAGGAGAAAAAGGAACACTTCTACATTGCTGGTGGGAATGCAAACTAATATGTTCCTTTTGGAAAGACGTTTGGAGACTACTTAGAGATCTAAAAATAGATCTGCCATTTGATCCTATAATTCCTTTACTTGGTATATACCCAGAAGACCAAAAATCACATTATAACAAAGATATCTGTACTAGAATGTTCATTGCAGCCCAATTCATAATTGCTAAATCATGGAAGAAGCCCAAATGCCCATCGATCCACGAAAGGATTAATAAATTGTGGCACATGTATATAATGGAATATTATGCAGCCTTAAAGACAGATGATGACTTTACCACTTTCATATTTACATGGATGGAGCTGGTACACATTCTTCTTAGCAAAGTATCTCAAGAATGGAAGAAAAAGTATCCAATGTATACAGCCCTATTATGAAGCTAATTTATAGCTTTCATATATAGGCTATAACCCAATTATAGTACAAGAATATGGGGAAAGGAGTAAGGGAGGGGAGGAGGAGGGGGAGGGTAGGTGGAGAGAGGGTAAATGGTGTGATCACACTTATGGTGCATCTTAGAAGGGAAAGATGAAACCTACTAAATGCAGAACACAAATGTTTTCACATAATAAATGAGAAAATCTCATGAAGGTTATGTTGAACAGTTGAATGAAAAAATTTCAGATCGTATATGAAGCCCGCACACTGTACCCAATGACTGCACTAATGTACACAGCTATGATTTAATAAATTAAAAAAAAAGTATCTGTTTTGTTCTACAGGCCATGATGAAGGCACTATCATTTTACCAAGATTTTAGCTGGCATAGCATTTCCAGTGTTGTCCAGACTGTGTTAAGGAATTAAGGTTGATTTTATAAGGCCAATAAAAAAACCCTTTGGAAAAACTGGCAATATACCGATCAGTAACATTTCCTGATCTGTGGTAAGTAATGAAGGTCATGTTTTGACAGGTCCAGGAATCAAAATGTGCTTGGGGACCTCAAGAGAAGGGGAATTTACCCAATGCCTACAGGCATCTAATGGCACAGATAAAACCTGGGCAAGTGGAAGGATTCCAATTCTAACCTGAAATTCCTTATAAAAGGTTCCAGCAAAGCCAATTTTAAAGGGAAGAAGAGCCTAGGTGGTTAATAATTATTCTTGCTGTATTTTATGCAAATAAAATCAGACTGGTATACTGAAGGTATAGTTTATTTTGGCAACTAAGTTGGTTCTGCTATAATTTGTCTTTAGTAAAGAGAGAAATTAGAGAGAAAAAAATGGTTCACAGAGAAAAGAGGCCGTGGCCCAGCTGTATTAAATCCCAGCCTTGTCTGTAATGTCAACTCATAAAATGAGACATAACTGTTTTACTAAACTGATCTGTTAAATAAGACTAAGAGGCTCAGCACCTGTGGCTCAAGAGGCAAAGGCGCCAGCCATGTACACCTGAGCTGGTGGGTTCGAATCCAGCCCGGCCCTCCAAACAACAATGATGGTTGCAAACAAAAAAATGGCTGGGCATTGTGGTGGGTGCCTGTAGTCCCAGCTACTTGGGAGGTGGAGGCAGGAGACTCACTTGAGCCCAGGAGTTGGAGGTTGCTGTGAGCTGTGATGCCACGGCACTCTACCCAGGGGGACAGCTTGAGGCTCTTTCTAAATAAATAAATAAATAAATAAATAAATAAATAAATAAATAAGACTAAGATATTGGCCAAATAGTATAGAATTATATCCAGTAGTTATATTTGCTCTGAAGCCTTAAGTCTCAACCAAGGTTGCTTGTTGGCTACACTGGAACAATTTGGGAAGTATTAAGTGTTATCTGCTGTGTCTATATCACTACCCCAAGGAAAAGTAGAACTAAAGTGAAAATTTCCCAGTAAATAATGTAACAGCAACACTTCATTCTACTGTTCCTAATCCGTATACTCTGCTCAGTTTGCTGCCAGAGGAAGTCAAGTAGTACACTTGCCTGGAATTAAAAAATGCCTTTTTCAGTATAAGGCAAGCTTAGGAAATCTGGAGTCTGTTTACTTTCCAGTGGGAGAGATCAGACATAGAAACTGCTATCCAGTACACATAGACCAGATTTTCATAGGAGTTCAAAAACTCACCCTTGATTTTTGGAGAAGTGCTGGCTCATGATCTCCAGAAATTCCTGGCTAAGGAATTAGGGTGTGTGCTGCTCCAGTATGTCGATGACTTCCTTTTAGGGCACCCTACCCTGAAGGGCTGTGCCTGAGGCACAGACTGTCTTTTATGACATCTAGAGGTATATGGCTATACAGTACCTAAGTGGAAGGCCCAGATCTATCTGTAGCAAGTATGTTATCTAGGATTTACTATGTAGCAGGGGGAGAGGAATAAAGGCATGGAATGGAGGCAGGTCATTAATTGCTTCCCCACCCCCATGAGCTGAAAGCAAGTTTGGAAATTCCTAGATGCAGTAGGCTTCTACCACCTTTGGATTCCCAACATTGCCATCTTGGCTAAGCCCTTGTATAAGGCAACTAAAGGAGAGGAAGGAGAGCTCTTTGAATGGGGAGGAGAACAGGAACTTTTCTTCTCCCAGCTACAGATGAGGCTGATGACTGCACCTGCACTGGGGCTACCAGACTTGGCCAAGCCCTTCATTCACTCTGTATGTCTCAGAGAAAGAAAAGACAGCTGTGGGTGTGTTAACCCAGCTGGTGGGTTCCTGGCCACGACCTGTAGCTTACCTCTCTAAGCAGCTGGATGGAGTCCAAAAAGATGGCCACCGTGTTTAAAGGCTCTAGTCGCTACTGCTTTCCTTGTGCAAGAAGCTGATAATCTGACTCTAGGGCAGGATCTCAGAGTGAAAGTATCTCACTCTGTGGTCACTTTAATGAACACGAAGGACACTTCTGGCTCACTAATGCAAGATTAACTAAGTACCAAAGCTTAATGTGTGGCAATCCATGCATAACAATAGAAGTATGTAACACTCTGAATGCAGCCACATTCCTTCCAGCCAGTGGAAGAGAGACTGAGCATGACTGTATGGAAGTTATAGATAGGTGTATTCTACCACACCTGACTTGCCTGACCTGCCTTGGACAGATGCAGACTGGATGGAAGCAGTTACATGACAATGCAAGGTGAGTGGCAGGCTGGGTATGCAGTGGTTATCTTAACAGAGACTGTAGAGGCTAACCCGCTACCCCAAGGAACGTTGGTTCTTAAGCCTGAGTTAATGGTCTTGACTTAGAATTAAGTCAAGGGAAAAGTATGAATGTCTACACAGACTCAAGTATGCTTTTCTGACTCTCCAAGTGCTAGAGGTATTATACAAGGGGAAGGGACTATTGAATTCTAGGACAAAGGACATTATGTATCAGCAGGAGATACTTCATTTGCTAGAGGCAGTATGGAAACCCCAGACAGTAGCAGTGATGCACTGTTGTGGAAATCAATGAGATGGTTCCACCATCACTAAAGGAAAGGCTAAGGCCGATACTGAGGCAAAGAGGGCTGCCTCTCAGCTGTACCAAGTGTCTCGAGTGGCTCCCCTCATCCCATGGGTTCCAGAGTTCACCCCTATCTCTCTACTCCCAGGAGGAGAAGGAATGGTTGGCAATGGAGGGGACAGGAAATGGAGGGAGGATGGATAAAAATGGCAGATGGATGAGTAGCATTCCCCCAGTTTCTCAGAGCCACCATGGTGACAGGCATGCACAAAGCACTCATCTGAGACTGGAGTCTTTGGTGAAGTTGTTGGGCCAGTACCTCTACATCTCCCATCTGCCAACTCTGGCCAAAACCATTAGTCAACATTGTGTCAGCTGCAACCATTTCAACATGCCCAGGACGGTATCCCCAGGAATCCAGTTGTCTTTCAAGGACTTCCAGGTAGATTTTACTGAAATGCCCATGTGTAAAGAGAATAAGCACTTGCTGGTGATGGTCTGCACATACTTGGAATAGGTAAAAGCCTTTCCCACCAGAATAAAGAGAACTCCTGAAGTAGTAGAACTACTGCCCAGAAAAATCATCCCATGGTTTAGGTTGCCACTCTGGTTTAAATTTGACAATGGGCTAGCCTTCATAACAGAAATAGTGCAAATACATTGTGCCCCGTGATTGTACCAATGTACACAATTTTGATTTAATAAAAATTAAAAAAAAAGAAATAGTGCAAATAATAGCTAAATCTTTGGATATCACCTGGAAACTATATGTAACTTATAGTTCTCAAAACTTAGATGGTAAAATACATGAACAGGGCCATAAGGACAGGAATCGGTAAACTCCACCAGGAAGCAAAGCTTAATTGGATACAGGCCTCACCACTGATATTACTTAAACAGGCCTCCATCAGTCCTCTGCGATTTAACAGGGACTTGTATAAGAACTGGGAGAGACTGAATTGAACAGACAAAAACCCTAGAAAGAGTAGCAAGGAAGATCTCCACTTGAGTAATTAACCATGTTCTATTTAGTCTTTTGTGTCTGTACATCCTTTCTCTCTGGAGGATCAAGGGGACCAAGTCTAGGTCCAGGATCAGAACCCAGTCCCCCTCAAACCAAGGTAGAAAGGAATTTACACCATCATCCTGCCGACATGCACGGCTGTGAAGGTGAAAGGAATCCTCACCTTGAATTATCACAGCTTGTTGAATAGGGCTTCACTGGCCCTTGGGAAGTAAAGGTAACCTTTAAGATGGTCAACATGCCCTGCTCAGCCACATACTGGGATCTGGCTGGTAAAGGCACAGCTGAAGCCTGAGGAAAATCCTCAAAGGACTTGTCTTAATTGGAATTTGGACTTTGGACTTTGGAAAAAGGGGAGGGGCAGGGATGTGACACAGAGAAAAATAAAAACTCGTATGTATATTAGCCTACAACCACGGTACTTTTAAGATCTGAGTAGAGAATCCAAGAGGAGTCACAGCCCCTCAAATCTAAGTGCTGAAAAGTGATTAATATTGGTACCTGCATAATCTCAATCTAATATTGAGACCCCAAGTTAAAATATATTGAAGTCTCAAAAGGGTGGAATGGGAGAGAATACCCGAGAAGGGTGAGGTCTGGGAGAACTGATCTTCTCAAGGAGACCACAAGGATACACGTACAGGGTCCTCTCTATGGTGACTCAGCTCTTGGCAATTTGTAAACTTAGTTTCCTGGAACTTGGAAATTTCCACTTCTGTAACATTCTGTAGTTCTGTGGGGGCTGGAATAGCATCTCCCACTTAATTCAAACTGGCCAATGAAAAAGGTGCCTCTGGGTTAGAACTTTTTAACTGGAGATAAAAAGGGAAAGACAAAGGTGGTTGGGGAGCATGTCCATTTGGAATTTTATGCTGTGAGCTCCTGGCCGGTGAATAAAGCCCTTATTCTTATAAACATGATGTTTGGATGCTCTTTCTCTCCACTGGGCCTTGTCTTCCTGCAACAGTAGCACTCTGGGGGGCCAAGGTGGGTGGATTGCCTGAGCTCACAGATTGAGACCAACCTAAGCAAAAGCGATACCCTGTCTCTAAAAATAGCCAGGTGCTGTGTCTGGCCCCTGAAGTCCCAGCTGTTTGGGAGCTGAGGCAAGAGAATAACTTGAGCCCAAGAGTTTGAGGTTGCTATGAGCTATGATGCCAGGGAACTCTACCAAGGGTGACAAAGTGAGACTTTGCCTAAAAAAAAAAATGCATTTTTAGTATTTTCATTTTTATTATTCATCTTATTACTACCAATTCAAGCCCTCTGTCACTAAATGACTATCATATGCTGAGAAAGGGTGTATTTGCTAAGGCAAGGAATGACACTTTTTTCCAAAGTTACTCCTGAGAGCACTGGTGCTGAACCTGATCAGGAAAGCATCATGATTCTCTGGATTACAGTGAAATATAAAGAGCCATACTCACAGTCAAGTTTGAATTTTAGGTAAAAACGTATAACTACTTTACTATATGTGTCTCCCAAGTGTTGCATACAAATATTACCTTCAAATATAGAAATGTTGCATGGTTATTCGAAATTTATTATTGTCTTTCTAAATTTTAAATTTAAATTTATCTTAAATTTTTTATTTGGTGATTATGGAAAATCAACATGAATGATTCATGGAATTTGGATACCATAGTTAATATCAATACAAACAAAATAGAAGAACACTTAAAAGTCATGTAGGTTGGTGAGAGCATAAAGAAGAATTTGGCTCTAATAGATGCATTAAAAAGTATAAATTTTAAAATATATACAGCCTAGCACTTACTATTAGCAGTGACAGTTCAGATTTTTCTTGGGCTAAAGGTGAAACTCTTGGGCACTCTCATAGAGAAATAACACAGATCAGGTTAATCCTTGTTATTCTGTCTATATATTGGGCTATTCTCAGTATTTTATACCCCAAAGTCTGAACATAATCGCATATAATGGTGGGGAAAAATATACTATAAAATAAACTAGGAACAAAAGACTGGTCATAAAGTCTGTGGATTTAGATAAGATTATTTAAAATAAAGAGGAGCATGAAGAAAGTAAGGAAATGTTATTTACAATAACCTATGTTTTATTATGCATGGAAGAATAATGGAGAAATTATTTTGGAGAAAATATAATTTGATAAAATTTACTTCTTATTTATAATAATATCTAACTTTTGGACTTGTACTATTTTATGAATTCTATAAATTAATACAGTTCTTTGTACTCTCCCTAATACATACTATATATACACAAACATATATGATCAATATCATCAAATAAAATCTTTTTATTCTAT
Source organism: Arctocebus calabarensis (assembly GCA_963573935.1). NCBI lineage: Eukaryota > Metazoa > Chordata > Mammalia > Primates > Lorisidae > Arctocebus > Arctocebus calabarensis. Next base: position 16,682 of record CAUYON010063349.1, read on the forward strand.
TATTGTATTGATTAAGAATGTAACTTTGCTCATAAATTGTAACCATAGTCTATTAACAGTATTGCAAAACCTATGCCTAGTCATTGACAGCATAAAGTCATGAAGAAGTTTTCAAGTGTGAAGGTCAGTATGGTTTGTTGGTTCAGTGGCAATAGCTAGCAATCTGAGTAACAGATAGTAAGAAGGAAATGACCTTTCTACCTAGATCAATTCCATGAAATGACCTTTATAAAATAATGTACAAATACCAGGAGAGTAAATTTAACAAGCATTAGACAGCATTCAATCTCTGAAGAGCATCTACTGTTTTTTGCAATTGATCTTAGTGTAACTACAGCTGGCAGCACAGGGCGGCTGAGAAAGAATTTATAATTTAAAGATGTTTAATTCTTGGCTCTCCTGAAAGAAGTGAAAATAGAAAAAGTGTCACACTAGAGGTAAGGGGCAGTAAAGCACAAGGATTTTGGCCAGAAATCCTGTTCGGAAGTTTGAAAAACCTTTAAAAGCATGTTTGGCAATGTGTTATAAATCAACATATTGGCATACTAGCAAAGTGCACAATATTTTTCAAAAAGAGAAAACCTACCTGTAACATCACATACCTATAATTCAAATTAATGATAAAATCACAATCACATCAACTGTATCAGTAGATCAATTTGGAAGAAAATAGAAAACATGTCTTGTGTGACTCAGGTTCCCTGTTCAGGACACTCAAAGCTCATCTTCTCATATTCTCCTTCCTATGCAGGTAATGCACAGGCAATTAACATGACCCTGGTTTTTATTGTTGGAGATTCATTGAGGGTACAAGAAACCAGGTTACATCGATTGCATTTGTGAGGTTAAGTACCTCTTACAGTTATGTCTTTCCCCAAAAAGGTGTGTCACACACCAAGACCCAAACCCCCTCCCTGCTTCCCTCTCCCTGCTCTTCCTTTCCCCTACCCCTTTACCTCCTCTCTCTTTCTGTTCTCCCCTTTCTCCTCACTGTGTACTAGGTCATGAATTGCCCTCATATCAAAATTGAATAAAAAGGATTTATGCTTCTCCATTCTTGTGATGCTTTACTAAGAATAATGTGTTCCACTTCCATCCAGGTTAATAAAAAGGATGTAAAGTCTCTGTATTTTTTAATGGCTGAATAGTATTCCATGGTATACATATACCATATCTTAATCCATTCCTGGGTTGGTGGGCATTTAGGCTGTTTCTACATTTTGGTGATTATAAATTGAGCTGCAATAAACAGTCTAGTGCAACTGTCCTTATGATAAAATGTTTTTTTTTTCCTTATGGGCAGTAATGAGATTGCAGGATCAAATGGGAGGTTTAGCTTGAGTTCTTTGAGCATTCTCCATACTTCCTTCCAAAAAGGTTGTATTAGTTTGCAGTGCCACCAACAGTGTAAGTGTTCCTTTCTCTCCACATCCATGCCAGTATCTGCAGTTTTGAGATTTTGTGATGTGGGCCATTCTCGCTGGGGTTAGATGATATCTCAGGGTGGTTTTGATATGCATTTCTCTAATAATTAGGGATGATGAACATTTTTCATATGTTTGTTAGCCCTTCATCTGTCTTACTTAGAGAAGGTTCTATTCATCTCTCTTGCCCACTGATATATGGGATTGTTGGCTTTTTCCACATGGATTAATTTGAGTTCTCTATAGATTCTAGTTATCAAGCTTTTGTCTGATTCAAAATATGCAAATATCCTTTGCCATTGTGTAGGTTGTCTATTTGCTTTGGTTGTATCCTTAGCTGTACAGAAGCTTTTCGGTTTAATTCAGTCCCATTTGTTTATTTTTATTGTTGCTGCATTTGTCACAGAAGTCTTCCTTATAAAGTCTTTCCCCAGGTTGATATCTTCAAAGTGTTTTTCCTATGCTTTCTTTGAGGATTGTTATTGTTTCATGCCTTCATCCATCTTGAATCAATTTTTCTGAGTGGAGAAAGGTGCAGGTTCAGTTTCAGTATTTTACCTGTGGATATCCAGTTCTCCTGGCACCATTTATTGAATAGATACTCTTTCCCCCAGTGTATAAAGATTAGATGGCTGTAAGATGTTAGTTTCATTTACTGGTTTCATATCCTGAGATATTACTGTTTTTTTGATGACTTCCAGGAGTCTTGCGGTTGAGTCTCGGGGTTCTCTAAGTATAAGATCATATTGTCAGCAAAGAGGGAGAGTTTGACCTCCTCTGCTTCCATTTGGATGCCCTTTATTTCCTTCTCTTGCCTAATTGTTTTGGCTGAAACTTCCAGCACTGTGTTGAATAATAATGGTGACAGAAGACAACCTTGTCTGGTTCCAGTTCTAAGTGGAAAAGCTTTCAGTTTTACTATATTCAGTAAAATATTAGCTGTGGGTTTGTCATAGATAGCTTCGATTAGTTTAAGAAATCAGCCAGGTATGCCTATACTCTTCAGTGTTCTAATTAGAAAAGGATGCTGGATTTGATAGAATCCTTTTTCTGCATCTATTGAGAGGATCATATGGTGTTTGTTTTTGCTTCCGTTGATCCGGTGAGTAGCGTTTATGGACTTGCATATGTTAAACCAGATTTGCATCCCTGGGACAAAATGTGCTTGATCATGATGTATGAGTTTTTTGATGATAAGCTGTAATCCTACTGGCTAGGATTTTGTTGAGAATTTTTGCATCTTTATTCATTAGTGAAATTGGTCTGAAGTTTTCCTTTTCATCTGGGTCTTTTCCTGGTTTTGGTATCAGGGTGATTTTTGCTTCATAGAATGTGTTGGGGAAGATTCCTACCTCCTCAATTTTTTGCAATAATTTCTGCAGTATGGGAATAAGCTCTTCTTTGAAAGTTTGATAGAATTCTGGTGTGAAGCCATCTGGACTAGGTCATGTTTTTGTTGGGAGATTTTTTATTGTTTCTTTGATCTCATTGCTTGAAATTGGTCTGTTCAGGAGATCTATTTCTTCCTGGCTAGGTCTAGGGAGAGGGTATGATTCCAAATATTGATCCATTTCTGGGCATAGAGTTTCTGGTAGTATTCAGAGATATTCTCTTGTGTCTCTGTTGCATCACTTGTTATTTACCCTTTATCATTTCTGATTAACGTTACTAGAGATCTTACTTTTATATTTTTAGTTAGTCTGGCCAAAGGTTTATCTATTTTATTTATTTTTTCAAAACAACTCCTAATTGCATTAATTTTCTGAATGATTCTTTTGTTTTCAATTTCATTAATCTCACATTTAATTTTAGATATTTCTTTTCTTCTGCTGGATTTATGCTTAGATTGTTCTTCTTTTTCCAATTCCATGAGATGGCTTATGAGTTTGTTGATGCTCTCTCTTTCTGTTTTTCAAATGTAGGCATCTAAAGCAATGAATTTTCCACTCAGTACTGCTTTTGCAGTATCCCACAGGTTTTGGTAGCTTGTGTCTTCATTGTTGTTATGCTCATGGAAGCTAAGCTTTCATTTTTTGTTTTTTTCCTGCATACAACTGTCATTCAGTGTAAGGTTGTTTAATTTCCGTGCCTTGTGTATGGTTGAATGTTTTTGTTGGAATTGAGTTCCACCTTTAGTGCCTTGTGTTCTGAGAAGATACAATGTAAAATTTCAATGCTTTTGATTCTGTTGAGGTTTGTTTTGTGTCCTAGGATATGATCAATTTTGGAGACTGCTCCATGGGCCAATGAGAAGAATGTATATTCTTTAGCTTTGAGATGCAGTGCTCTACACATGTCTATCAAGTGCAGTTGTTCTAAGGTCTCATTAAATCCTTTATATATTTATTTAATTTCTGTTTAGAGGACCTGTGCAGCTTTGTAAGAGGAGTATTAAAGTCTCCTGTTATTATGGTATGATAGGATATCATATTGCTCAGACTAAGTAAAGTCTGTTTCAAGAATCTGGGAGCATTTAAGTTGGGTGCATAAATATTTAGAATTGAAATGTCTTCTTCTTATATTTTTCCCTTGACCAATATGAAGTGACTATCTTTGTCTTTTTTGACTTTAGTTGGTTTAAATCCACATGTATCTGAAAATGAGACTGCAACCCCTTTCTTCTGAATTCCATATTCCTGAACAATTGTCTTCCAACCCTTAACTCTGAGTTATTTTTTTCCCAAGGTTTTATTTTATTTTATTTTATTTTTTAACTTGTATTTTATTATTCTTCATTACATTATTCCCCCCCACCCTCTAGTGGTAAGACAGAATTTATTTACAGAAAAGAATACAGAAAACACTAAAGCTCCTGGTAGAGGGAGATAATTCTAGTGGGGAGAGAGAAGCTCTCTCCGTTTCTCTCCTGGTCTATCCCCATCTCCTCCTTTAGGCCTTTAGTCTCAGGGTATATATAGGTGTAAGGGTTCCTTGGCCAGGAAAGGAATGAATACAGTCCCTTCCACCGGGGGCAAGGTGAATGAATGTATCAATGAATGGACACAGTCCATTCATGGAATTGAGGCCTAGGAAATTCACAAGAAATTGACCTAGGCATCGGAGATGGGGGTTCCACATTTAGTCCTAAGTGTGAAGTGAAGGAGACACCAAGGCACAGGTGTCTCCTCAGCAGTTGTCCAGGCTTTTTGGCAATTGGAACCTCTGGTGGAGGTTGGAGGTCCCCCTCCTTGCCTGTCATCCAGCCCGCTGGCTCTTCAGCTGGCTGCCGTACCACCAACACTGCCAAGGAGGAGGCAGCAGGTCCGCCAGTCCTGCTGAGCTGGCTAGGGTGTCAATTGTCCTGCTTCAATTCTCCCTCTCTGAGTAGAAACTCCAACTGCTGTTAGAGATAAGGGGAAAAGACTCGATCTAACTGCTTCCTGCTGAACTGGGCGATGATAGAAGGGGGCAGTTGGGGTTTCTCCAGAGGAGAGTGATACAGGGGTTCATGGACTGGAACCATCTTTATTGCGTGTGGCTTGATGACATTTCTGGAAAACATAAATCTGATTAGT
>CAUYON010063352.1:0-10017 GCA_963573935.1 Arctocebus calabarensis
CTACAGGCACCCGCCACAATGCCCGGCCATTTCTTGGTTACCGCCGTCATTGTTGTTTGGCGGGCCCAGGCTGGATTCGAACCCGTCAGCTCAAGTGTACGTGGCTGGCGCCTTAGCCCGTTGAGCCACAGGCGCCGAGCCTAAATAAGTGGAATTAATGCCATTTAAAATATTTCTCCCAAATGAACCCAATTCAGTGTCCTTAGACCACATTATTATTATAGTAACACTAGTTTTAAGTATACAATTTTTGGTTATATTTACTCCCTTAAAAGTTTCCTATGCTAATAAATTTTTCAGGGAAAAAAAGCAATTGTTTTGTTATTTTCTAAATTATCTAATTTAGATTAGTTTTTAATTTGTGCAAATAGTTTTGTGTAATAGTTTTACACATATTATTGGAATAAATTCCTTTTAATTTATGTGAATTATTTACATCAAAGAAGTTTTAGTCTATAGAAAATCTGAAATTTAAAACTTTTTTTGAATAACAAATACACACAAGCTTCAGAATTCAAAAGGTAGAAAATAGTTTCTAATGAAAAGTTCTACTCTTAAAGCTTGTTCTGTGGACACCTAGTATCCACTGTGGAGGCAAGTAATATTACCATTTATACAGATATGTATTAGGTTTACAATAATATCTGTATGTTAACTTTAAATTAAAGCATAACCATTGCTTCTAAAATATATTCTTCTAATGACAAGTTAATGCATATGTGTTATATAAAATTCAAATACTGATATGTAGTAAAATGCTTAATTTAGAAAATAAAAGTTCTGGCCAGGCAAGATAGCTCATGCTGGTAATCCTAGCACTCTGAGAAGTCTAGGCAGGTGGACTGCTTGAGCTCAGGTGTTCAAGACCAGCCTGAACAAGAGTGAGACCCTGTCTCTAAAAACAGGTTGTTGTTGTGGTAGGCACCTGTAGTCCCATTTACTTGGGAGGCTGAGGCAGAAGGATTGCTGAAGCCCAAGAGTTTGAGGTTGCTTTGAGTGCAAGAAAAGAAGAGCTCTCTGTAGTACCAACCACCAGAAAAAGAATCTAGTTTTTTCCCTAATTTTCATGTATTTTTGACAAAATGGTTCAGAAAGCTGTAAGTCAGTATATCTAGATTGACCCCTTTCTTTGCTTACAATGATATTATCAGTTGTATAAATATATTATAATTTGTTTAACCAGTGTCCTATTGGTGAGTGCTTGTGTTTTTCCCTATTTTTACTGAAATCAGTGCTGCCAAAGAATTCCGAAAAGATGACATCATTGTAGTATTTGAATTTCCCTGAAACCCCCTGATAATAGAACAAGCAACTAAGATAGTGAGTCTCAAAATCCACAGACAGCATCTAACACAAAACTTAGTGACAACATATTCTTATAAACCCCAAAAAGAAATGACTAGGGAGAAATCAGTAATGGCTACAAGACCAACTAAAAACTTCAAGATATCTAGAAGGCCCACAGTAGGTATTGATGAAATGTGATTTCTATACAATGCTCAAATGTCAATGTGAAGAAATTCAGTGAAGCTCAGGTAGGTGGCATAAACTCTTAAGGTAGCCAAGGTAGCCAAATGCCTGGACATCTAATTAGTGATATGTATAAATGGATTACCAAGATTCCCACTATCTCTACTACTATGCAACAAAATATCAACCAAAGAAATTGATACAGTAGAAACAGCTGTGAAAGAAGACCCTTTTGAGCTTGACTCTAATCTGGCACTTTGAAGAAACATGAAAGGTATGTAATAAAGGGGATGGCATAGTGACAGCCTTTTGGGACAACAGTGAAATACCATTACACTGTTTTTTCATTGACCCAGTAAGGGAGGAGAAAGGAACAAGCCCCAAGCAGCTTTCACCTCTGGCTCTTAGCACCCAGCCACACCAGCCAGACACAGCCCTCTTCAGAGACAGTGCCAGGTAGTACATCTGTGAAACAATAATGTAGGTGTCCTATGCACACTCAAGGAGGGCAGAAACTTATGGAGCAGATGCTCACTTGAATGTAAATTTCTGTATTAATACAAACACTGATAGCAGGGTTTCTCACACACACTACAATAATACCTTCATAGGAAAAGCTGAATGAAGGTAAGGGGACTTTTTTATGGCCATGAGAGATGGAGAATTCAAGTACTTAACTGGAGGGGCTTCCAAGGCATTCTCATAAAAACAGCAGAAAATAGAAGGGACTGTGTAGATTTCCATTTGTGGATTTAAGGAAACTGTGGAAAGGTACGGAGGTGTTGAAATGCTCTAGATTCTGAGTCCTATGTATGCTTAAAATTAACAGATCAAAGTAATTCTTATCAGTGAATCCCTCAATGAAGGGACCATAACAGGCACAATAGGGTCAAAGGAAAAAGAGGTATTAATGAAAGGGAGGAAAATAGAAGACCATACTTTTGCCTCCTTGATGAACACAATAGACTCAGGAGCTCCAGACATATGGAAGGTAAAACTTTCTAGACCCTCTCTAGTCTCTTAAAAGCATAGAAAAACTAGTTTCCCATAAAAATGAATAACAGTTAAGGATTGCAATCAAATTCCATAAAAAGTTATTTTTAAAAGACACAATAAAGAGAAAAATCCCCATAATAATAATGAAAATGCTGCAGAAAGACATGCCCACAAATAGATGAAAATTGACACTAGTGTTTTGAAATAAGCTTAATTAATATAAAGGTAGATTTTATGAAAGAATAACATAATTCAGGATTATAGAAACTCAAATGAGGTGATTACAAAACATTTTTTAGAGAATTAAAGAGTAAGAAAATACTTAGAAATATTAAAAAGTTCAGAAATGAAAATTAACATCGAAGGATCACATGACCAAATAACATGATTTATGATAAATAGTGAAGTTAAAGGAGGAAAAACTTAAAAAAATAAAATATAACCAAAGAGAGAAAAAGGATTCAAGAAGAAATGCTAGAAATATGATAGGCAAAGATATGGGCCCAGTGCCCGTAGCACAGTGGCTATGGTGCTAGCCACATACACTAAGGGTGGTGGGTTCAAACCCAGCCCAGGCCAGCTAAACAACTGCAACAACAAAAAAATTACTGGGTGCTGTGGCAGGTGCCTGTAGTCCCAGCTACTTGGGAGGCTGAGGCAAGAGAATCACTTAAGTCCAAGAGTTTGAGGTTGCTGTCAGCTGTGACACCATGGCACTCTACTGAGGGTGACATAGTGAGACTGTCTCAAAAAAAAAAAAAATTTAAAAATCCAATATATGTAAAAAAAGAATTCCTACAGAAGAAAAACCAATGCAATACAGCTCAGCGCCCTTAGAACAGTGGTTACAGCGCTGGCCACATACACTGAGGCTGGCAGGTTCAAACCTGGCCTAGGCCAGGTAAACAATGACAACTGCAACAACAAAAAAATAGCCAGGCGTTGTGGTGGGCACCTGTAGTCTCAGCTACTTGGGAGGCTGAGGCAAGAGAATCACTTAAGCCCAAGAGGTTGAGGTTGCTGTGAGCTGTGATGCCACAGCACTGCAGTGAGGATGACATAATGAGACTCTGTCTCAAAAATAAAAAACCAACCAACCAATGTGATACAACAGAATAAATACTGATTTCTCTACAGGAAAACTTCCTGAAACAGAAAAAAGGCCCTATTTTGATATCTGATAAGGCAGAATTCAGACCAAAAAAGGGGACAAAGAAGGACATTATGATGCCAAATGCTACAATTTATGATGTAACAGTTATGAAAAATCCCAATAACACAGCAACAGTTTATATTAAGCAGAAGTAACAAAACATTCAAGGAGAGATAAAGAGAACTATACTATAAACATATATATAACATATGCTATAAAATATCCAAACTCATAAACAAAAAAGAGAAAGGACTTATATGGTACCACTACAAAAAACAACCAAGCCATATGGCAAACAATATGAGTAGAAAAAAAGGAACAATGAATGTACAAAATAACCAGAATATTATTTATACACCAGGCATAAAACATCACATCAATAATAACCTTGAATATAAATGGATTAAATACTCCACTTAAAAGATGCAGATTGGCTGAATGGGGTGGGGGGGAAATGATCCAAGGAGATGCAGTCTATAAGAAATGCACTTTACCTGTAAAGACTTACAGGCTCAAAGTACAGGGGTGGAAAAAGATACTGAAACCACAAGTGAGCAGGAATAGCTATACTTATATCAGATAAAATAGATGTTATGTCAAAAACAATTTTAAAAACAGAAAAGACAAAGAAGGTCATCACTGCATGAAAAAGGTTCAATCCAGCAAGAGGACATGCCAATTCTATATATGTACCCAACACTGGAACACCTCAATTCATAAAGCTAATATTACTAGATCTGAAGAGACAGATTCTAATATGATAACAGTGGAGGACTTCAACACCCACTTTCAGCATTAGACGGATCATCCAGATAGAAAATCAACAAAGAAATACTATCTTTAGACTGGACTCTATTTCAAATTAACCTAGCATTTACAGAACATTTTATTAAACAGTTACAGAACATACATTCTTTTCATCAGCCTATTAACAATCTCCAGGACAGACCATATGTTAGGACACAAAATAACATTCAACAAATTTTTCAAAGATCAAAATCATATCAAGTATCTTCTCAGATGACAATAGAATAAAACTGGAAATCAATACCAAGAAGAATGCTGGAAACATGTTAACTAAATAACATACTCCTGAACAACCACTATAGCAATGAAGAGACAAAGATGGAAATTTAAAAAAAATTTAAACAAATGGAAAATGGAAAGATTACAAACCTGTGGGATACCATAATACCTATGCTAAAAAGAAGTTTGTAGTAATATACATTTACATCAAAAAAAGCAGAAATATTTCAAACAAACTTAGCAATGCACTTCAAGGAACTAGAAGAATAAGAAAGCAAGCAAAAACTTACAAAACAAAAAAATAATAAATATCAAGCTCAGCACCTGTGGCTCAGCATTAGGGTGCCAGCCACATACACCAGATGTGGCAGGTTTGAACCTGGTCTGGGCCTGCCAAACAACAATGACAACTACAACAACAAAATAGCCAGAGGCCTTGTGGCAGGCACCTGTAGTCCCAGCTACTCGGGAGGCTGAGGCAAGAGAATCACTTAAGCCCAAGAGTTTGAGGTTGCTGTGAGCTGTGATGCTACTGCACTCTACTGAAGGCAGCATAGTGAGACTCTGTTTCAAAAAAATAAAATAATAAAAATAAACATCAGAGTAGAGCTAAGTGAACTAAAAACTTAACAGAAATAAATAAGTTAAAGCAGCAACCAAACAAAAAGTGGGTCCTTTGAAAAGATGAAATTGATAAAATGAAAGATCAAATGAACCAAAAAATAGGGATGATATAGAAGATCTAAACAGCATAATCGATGAATTATATTATGTAACCTATAATAAACTCTGAACTCTAATAATGGAGGATATATCTTTTTATAAGTGCTCATGGAAATATTCAGAAAAAATTATGTAACCTATAATAAACTCTGAACTCTAATAATGGAGGATATATCTTTTTATAAGTACTCGTGGAAATATTCAGAAAAAAATGGCCATATCTTCAGCAACAAAGAAAAGTTTAATAAACATCCGTAAATTTCAAAGGATAGAAATAATAGTAAAAAGTATACTCTGACCTGAAAGTAATACAATGAAAAATGAATAAAACAACCAAAAGTCTGTTACTTGGAAACATTTTTGAAAGGATGTTATTGAACAATTCTGAAGTTGAACTGTATAATTTCTTGAAAATAAAACTAATGAAAATCCTATACATAAAAATCTTTGAGTTATTATAGATAAATATATAGCATTTAATACTTCAATCAACAAAAATAAATTTTAAGAATCAGACAAGTTTAAGAGCTAAGAAAAATAAAGCAACTCCCTCCTCTGAAAAAGAAGGAGGTAGGAATGAGTAAAACCAAATTCAGATATTAATATTAGAATCTCTAGAAATTAAATATAAGAAACAGAGAAACAATAGAACTAATAAATTCAAAATTTGATCATTTAAAAAATAATCAAAATAAATCACTAACACAATCAACTATTGAGGAAGAGAGAAGGCACAAACATACAAAATTAGAAATAACAACAGGGGCTTAGTGCCCATAGCTCAGTGGGGCTCCTGCCACATACACTGAAGCTGACAGGTTTGAGCCCCGCCTAGGCCTGCTGAGCAACAATGACAGATACAACCAAAAAATAGCTGGGCGTTGTGGCGGGCATCTGCAGTCCCAGCTACTTTGGAGGCTGAGAATCGCTTAAACCTAAGAGTTTGAGGTTGCTGTGAGCTATCATGCCATGGCACTCTACCCAGGGTGACATAGTGAGACTCTATCTCAAAAAAAAGAAATGATAATAGGAATAATTATCAAAACAAAAAAATGTTAAGTATTATAAGAAACTACTTCATTCAACTCTATGCAAATACATATTAAGACTTAAATGGCATGGATAATTTCTAAGAAAACTACAATTTACTAGTCTTGTATCAACTCTCAATGACAAGTATCTTGAAATAAAATAGAAAAGTTAGGAGAGAAACCAAGGCCACAGACTAGAAATGGCCCACATACACTGCTCTCAAGGAAAGAATCAAAGCTTGCAAGTAGATTCACTGCAAATCTACCTGCCCTGAACCAAAAGTAGAAGCCTCAAATGAGAAGAAACCAAAAAGAACCAAGCTAGTTCAGTACCCACAAAGGAATGTAATAGATCTACAACAACAAACCCCAACCAAAAGGTAATTTTTGAAATATCATAAATGGAATTCAGAATATGGATGGCAAATAACATGAATGGAATTGAAGAGAAAGTTGAAAACCAACACAAAGAAGCCAAAAACTATCTTAGGATATGAATGAAAAAAAAATGAAACAATCACTAAAGAGATAGAAAAGAACAGAATAAAACTTAAAGAGATGAAAGTATTATTTAGGGAATTTGAAAATTTAGCAGAATCCTTCAACAAGAGACGTAACAAAGCACAAGAAAGGCACAATGAAGGCAAGGTTTTCAAACTAACTCACCCAAATATGCAAAGAAAAGAATAAAGAAAAATCAATAATCACTCTGAAAAATATGGGACTATAACAAGTAAGTCAATATACATATTATAAGTATCCCTGTCGGAGAAGAAGAAAAGGCAAAAGACACACAGTCGTCATTCTGACCAAAGTCAAAATGAAGGAGAAAATTCTACAAGCTGCAGGGTGAGAGCAACAACTAGGAAAGCCATCAGGCTAATAGCAGCCTTCTCAGCAGAAACCTTGTAAGCCAGAAGAGTTTAGGGCTTCATTTTTAGTCTTCTTAAACAGAACTGCTGGCCACCACTAGACCTGCCTTATAGGAAATGCTCAAAAGGATACTATACAAGAATAGCTCAATAACTAACTACACACTAGTGTAAAAACACTCCAAAGTTAAAGCTAACAGCTTTTATTACAAAAAAAAAAGCACAAAAGAGAAAATAAAACAAGGTATCACTCAACATGATTAATAGAACAATATCCCACATATCAATACTAATGCTGAAAGTGAACATTCTTAAGGCTTCACATAAAAGACAGCCTGGCTGAATGGATAAAAATACAGTCCAAGTATATGCTGTCTCCCAAACTCATCTAACTTGCAAGGACTCATAGACTCAAGGTAAAAGGATGGAGAAAAAAAAATTCTATCCAAATAGAAACCAAAAACAAGCAGGTGTTTGTTTATCAACAGTAGTAGGGAAAAAACATAAGTAGTAGTAGGAACACTAGTTTAATCTTTTAATCGACAATAGTAGGGAAAAAAGACAAAAACAGTTATTTATAATGATTGGGGGGTACAATTCAGCAAGAAGACATAACAATTCTAAATATATATGAACCCAAAACAGAATCCCCTAGATTCATAAACAAGTTCTACTAGATCTAAGTGAGACAATAAATGATTTTATAATCACCAGGGACTTAAACGTAACACTGACAAATCTTAACAGATCATGAAAACAGGATATCAACAAAGAAATGCTAGACTTAAACGGGAATCTAGAACCAATGGACCGAACAGACATTTACATAAAACTCTACTCCAAACCTACAGAATATACATTATTCTCATTAGCACATGGGATATTGTCTAATATCAATCATATGTTAGGCCATAAAACAAGTCTTAGCTGGAGAGTGCTGGAAGATGGCTGCGGAGATGGTCCCGTAGCCCATCTCTCCCGGGTCAGCAGGTGAGAGGGTGGGAGCTCTGGATCTTTCCCTGTGTGAACTATTGGAGTGGACAGGCAGCTGGTGAGACACAGAGATTGGGAGGATTGGCGTGTTTGAAATATAGTTCTTAACCGTGGAAACTGTTGCAAATCATTTCCCCCTGCCCGGCAGAGGGGCAGCCAGCCCCTCCCACAGGGAGGACAGCAGGTCCCAACCCACAAGCCCTAATGGGAGAAAATTCCACTGAAGCATGGATCTCAGAGTTTGACGATCAGAAAGGGGGCTGCTAGGATCCACGGAGACCCGGGCAGCCCTGGCGTGAGCCGAGGGGTCTGGACTCTGCTGGACTGGCACATTGGAATGTCTAAAATGGTGAGCACCTTTTCCCCAGATCATTGAGAGAGAGAGAGAGTGGGTGACCAGTCAGTGTTACACTAGGCGGGGACCCTGGTGAAGCCTGAGAGGTGCGGAAAAGACACTTTGAGCTGTGGAAGTTGGCAAAGAGGGCCCCCGAGCACTTCAGCTGGAGAATAACTGAAGTTCAAGGTCCCACCAACAGCCCTGCGGAGCCCCCTCCCCTCCAGCCGTCGCAGCCTTTGCCAGCCGCAGCCATAGCAACTGCCACCGCTAGTGCAGGGAGTCCGGTACAGCCGCCAAGGCCGCTGCTACCGTGAGTTGCAGTGCCGCCACCGCACGAATTGTGACACCACCGCCGCCTCCACTGCCACACCCCGAGATCCGCAGCCACTGCAAGCTCCCCCCCCACTCCACAGTCGCCACGAGCACTGCTCCTGCGCTCCGCTCTCACAGCAGATCATTGCTGCGGACTGCAAGAGAGTGGGAGGGCAGAGCAGAGACTTTTGGATGACCCATTGGAGGTCAAGATTCGGGGGTCAGATGTGAATGGGGTTTGGAGCTGAGCACCCAGAATAAATCTTTTCCAATGCAAACCGGCAGAGAAACTCCAAAAATGGCGACTGGCAAGACAGTATGGTTTCCATAGAATCATTATAATCAATGAACTCATATAAGCCTGAGAACCACTCACAGCGCCATCTGGTGTTCACAAAGTATATTGCATTATAAACTAATTCCACAGCAGCATACATAAGGACCTTTATTTCTATATACATATAAGAATAATATTTTTTGAGATTGGCTTTTTTGTGTGAATATCCTTTTCTTGGAGGTACCATTGGTAAATAATTCTTTATTTCACTTTCTTTTCTTAGGCTATTTTTATTACCTCCTATTCTCTACTGAACATTTCTTCTTCCTCTCCCATGTTAATTTCTTTGTTCTCTCTTCCCTCCTCTCCTTTCCTTCTTATAGCTTCTAAGAGTGCTTATATCATATTTGTTAGATGCTTTTCTTCTTCTCTATTCTCAAGAATTTTACAAGAAGCATTTTTATTGTAGAATTCTTTTTTTTTTTTTTCTTTCTTCTTCTTAGTTGTTGTTCTGAGATTGGCTATTTGTTTGTTATGTTTTGTTTATAAGTTGATGTTTCTGACTGTGGGTGCATCTGTGGGCTTAGGTCTCTGGTAGCGCTTCTATGAGTGTATTAGCCCATTTGCTCCTAATGTGATTGGTGTTATAAATGTTTTCCTTGCCACCTTGATACTTTAGTTCACCCCCTGCCCCAGATTGGAAATCTAGAACTCCAGCTCATCCACAATCCAGATTGACAACATTTACAATTGGACTGGAACTCTTGAACTGTATAGGCTGCAGTCACCAAACCAGTACCTAGGTGGAAGGCTGGTCAATCACAACC
>CAUYON010063358.1:0-38220 GCA_963573935.1 Arctocebus calabarensis
CTCCAACTCCTGGGCTTAGGCAATTCTCTTGCCTCAGCCTCCCGAGTACCTGGGACTACAGGCGCCCGCCACAACGCCCAGCTATTTTTGTTTTGCAGCTCGGCCGAGGCCGGGTTTGAACCCACCACCTTTGGTATATGGGGCTGGTACCCTACTCGCTGAGCCACAGGCACCACCCAACATGTATTTAATTTTAAATCATACATGTATATAGGTGATAATAACCTTGGCTTGAATTATATATTAAATGGTTATTCAAATTATTAATTTCATTCACCAATGGCTAAACTCATATTGCCAATTAATCTTTTAATTCCTTCTATGGATATTGGTTGAAATATTGACAAATTGAATGAATCAGTAAACATAACTATAATCATGTAAAATGTAATCATGTAAAAAAACTATAATCTCTTTGTTGATAATGTGTTCGTTCAATCATAGTTTTTCCTTCAGTGGCCATTTATTGAATGTCCTATTGGTACCAGGCACTATTCTAATTTCTGGAGATAATAGTGTTGAAAAAGACTATGTCATTGGCCCTTATGAAGCTTCCATTCTAGAGGAAAAGATAAACAATGAATATGTAATTCACTGTAGGCAATTTTCCCACGTGGCTATGCCAAAGTTTGTTGGGATTTTATTTTTTCAGAATGGTGAGTAGATATGACATACTCCTTCTATATATTGTTTGTTTTTTATACCACAAGATATGTTTTATTTAACTTCATAATAAATGAGGAAATCAAAAAGGTATTAGAACCTGTTCAAAAGAGAGCTCAAAAAAACACAGATACTGCCAGCCAGGAATATTGAAATAAATTTGTAAGCAGATGCAAAACTGACTTCTTGGAGGTTCACTGGACAAATTCATTACTATTTTTATACATACGAATAATGTCATTTCCATCACTACCAGTTTTTTATAAATGACAGTGCTAGAAAATAGCTCACAGACAATGAAAGAAACAGATAAGCCAAAAGAGTATGCTAAATAGTGGACCAAAATGATGCTAGACAGGACACCAAGTAATCATTTTTGATTATTGAAAATCGACAATATTTTTTATGACAGACTATCCTCCTTTCTCAGAGATTATTCTTGATCCTAAAAAGCCCTATTAGTTTTTACTTTTACCTGGTTATTTACAGGTAGGAAGACTATTACTTTATCATTTGAGCTCCCTGAGTTTGCATTTTAATTCCTGAGTCATACAGCATTGAGCAACTACAAAATCTATAAATTGGCTGGGTATGGTGGCTCACACCTGTAATCCTATCACTCAGGAAGGCCAAGGTGGGTGGATTCCCTAAACTAAGGAATTCAAGAAGAACCTAAGCAAAAGTGAGAACCCCATCTCTACCAAAAATAGTAAAACTAGCATCTGTAGTTCCTGTTACTAAGAAGACCGAGGTAAAAGGATCCCTTAGGCCCAAGAATTTGAGATTGCTGTGAGATGTGATGCCATGGCACTCTACCTAGGGTGACAGAGTGAGACTCTGTCTCAAAGAAAAAAGGGGCTGCGGGGGCATAAATTAATCTTTGCCTGGATATTTTCATAAGGAATCTCAGATTGTACTTCTTAAAACCCTCTGTTTTGCTATCACAAGGCCTGGAAGTCAATCCCAAGAATATCTTTCTACCAGATTTCACCAGCAGTACTTATACATTGGGATGAATTATTATCTTTTGGAAATGTCCCCAGTTTTTTAAGGTCCTGTGCCTGCCTGGATTTTTTCTTCCTACCTTTAAAAATAAGGCTAACACCTTTAAACCAGATACGTTGGACTAGTTTTCTTGGGCGGGGTTTCAGGTATTGGTGCCTTCAGTGTGGCCAATTTTTTAAAAAGATATCCTGCCATTTTTAATAAAAGAACATTATTTTCAAATATAGCACATCAGGCAAGACATAAGAGGGCAGATTTTTATCGTGTTTATTGTGTCTAAGCAAATATTCCTATGAAAAGTTAAGGAGATATTGTGGCCATGGAGTGGCAGTGGATTGAATTATGTTCCCCAAAATGATTCCTCCAATTTCTAAGGCCTGGGCATGAGAACCTATCTGAAAGTAAGTAACTTGTTATGGTAAATAAGTTAAGGATTTTTGAGATGAGATCATTCTGGATTCAGGGTGGATCATAAATTCTAAGATCATTGTCCTAAAAAGGGAAAGGAGAGGAAGACGTGAGACACAGACATGCTGAGGGGAAGTCCAGGTGAAAACAGAGAGAGATTAAAGTTCATGTCCATGAACCACGAAATGCCAAGGAGCGACCTGCCCCCTCAGAAACTAGGAGGAATGGGACAGACGGTCCCTCAGAGACTGAGGAGGGAATAGCCATGCTGACCCCTTGGCTTTTGGACTTCAGGCCTCCAGAACTATAAGAAAACAAATTTCTGTTGTTTTAAGCCACAAAATGTCTGGCAATTTTCTATGGCAACCCTAGGAAATTAACAAAGATGGTAATCAAAAAATAAAATACCTTAAAGTGCTTTATTTCCATTCTAACAAGCAGATTTCAATAAACTTTGTGCATTTTAAACAATTTCAGAAGAGAAGAAACTGCTACATACATAACAGAAAATAGAATCTTAAAATAACACCATAAGTGTTCTAAATCATAATAAAATTTTCCTCATCAGCTTTTTCATCCCCAATAAATTGATTTTTTGTTCTAATAGATCTTGGATTAGTCTTTTGAGAAGCATCATACCAATAAGGCCTGAAAGTTGTCTATGTGATATCAGCTCTGAAGCCAATACCCAAGACTCTAGTCTCTGAAGTGTCAATCATCTAAAGGCTCAGAGACTTTCTTTGTTGGTGTACAGCTTATGGCAGAGACTTCAGGCAAGTCTCAGAGTGAAAAAACTATATGTAGATGAAGAGATTTAATGGCTGTTATGAATTTATCACCATAATCAATAATAATATCATACTCAATAACATCCAAACAAAAAGAGTAAGATTTTCTATTGGAGTATTGTACATTACTATTTTATAGTAGCTTTGATGAGTTTTCTTCCAGGGGATAAAAACATAATAGATAGGGAGGCCAACAAATTTCCAAGATTGTCTGTATTTCAGAAATATTTACCTTAGTGACATTTTACAAATGTACAAATTATCTAGAAAAAGCAAAGTGTCTCAAACCTGACCATCTTTTCCATGTGTGCAATGGTACCACATCAAATGAACATAAATTTGACTCCCATCTTTCTTTTTATAATGTGAAAAAACAAATTCTTATGCCTTCCTATTTCTCAGATGGACTCTGGGAAATCTCAGATACAATTTTAGGTGTAAAATATACCCTGAAAATGTTTTCATTATATTCTAAATTTATGAGCTGATTTATGGAAGAAAAAAAATCAACAGTTATCAGAGGTAATTTGGGAACTTTAATAAGGTAGAATAACAGGTAGCTGAGAAATAATGCATAGTTTCCTATTTAATAAAAGTGACAATAAGACATTTTAAAAACAAATCTAGGAGATAATATCATTATAAAACCTTTAGCTCTTTCATAAGTCAGGAAGTTTTGTTCTTTTTGTATATTTTTACTTTTTCTTGAATAAGCAAGGATGTAATAAAGTCAACATGCAACACAGAAAATTGATCTGGTGAGACAAAGACTTTGCTATTGAGGCAGATTACGAAGCACTAAAGAAAATTCTTTCATGAAAAAGTTAAAGTTGTACTGATTTGTAATCAGTCAGCTGAAAAAGCAAGCCCATGAGAAATGAGGAAATGTTGCCTAAAATTTATCATTCTTCCCAGCTTCTTCTCTGATGTAGGTATTATAAGCTGAGGCTAAAAAATTCACTTTCCAAATTTTGCCCTTACTATGCTCTTTCACATTCTGGAATATATTGAATTTTTTTTTTAAGGACAGCATATGTCCTGGAAACCCCCAGGAAACCCTCAAGAGACCTGTGACGTCAAAACCATTTTCATAATATGTTAAAATGTTATTTGTCTTTTTTATTCTCATTCTTTCACACAGGGGCATGGGAGTTTTCTAGAAGATATATGCTATATGATATAGGAGGTTGCAGCAAACCACATGCAGAAGCAGGCTGAGAATCCAGTTGCCATCTGTTCATTCAGACTTTAAAACATTCACAGAAACATAAAACAATGCCACTTTTTTTGCTACAACATTTTAACAAGTTATTTTCATAAAAATATGTTCTTTCTATTAACATGCAATTGGCTTATACTTCTATTAATAAATCAATAAATTAGTATTTCAAAAATTTGATATAATTTTATAATAAGACAAATATTGATAGTTACCCACAAAACATATGCTTTGGGGGAGCGTCAATAATTTTTGAGAGTGTGAAGTTGTCCAGAGACCGAAAAGCTTGGGAAAAGCTACTTTAGGAAAAACCTACTCATTTTCTTTAAAACGTGAGAGTACATACAGAGTTATATATCTCTGTCACTGTTACTCCCTGTTTAGTCTCAACCACCATATTAATTACAACTTTTAACCAGAGTAACTAACTTCTATTTCTAAAGTCATTGGAAGAAACACATCTCTTAAAATGAAATTTTGAATGTATACACAAGCCATATCTTTAGTGCAGAACAAACAGAAACTCTGAACTACACTGACAGAGAAAATAGTAACATCTAGACAAGAAAAAAGGTAGCTCAGAAAGATTAAAAGGATGAGAACCAAAAGAGCACATGTTTTAGAGATTAACAAAGCTTCATTAAAATCACAAGTTATCACACAGAGGAATTTAATATTCACCAAGAGACAGGCTCCCCGTTTTATGAACGTTGCCAGAAAAATCTAACAAGAGTACAGGAAGGAGACCTGTCAAAATCCCAGCCAAAGGAAATAGGCTTCAGTAAAAAGACTTTTGGTAGATCCGCTGAATAGCGACATACTCCTGACTGTCTTACTTCTCCCTAAAGTGATAGCAAAACTTTGTCCTTTCTAAAAATTCATGAAAGGTCTAACGGCGGAGAGGAGCTATCCGTGGCTTTCTTTCGTAAGGATGATTATTTTAGTTATAGTGCTGTCTTTTTCTGTTCAGCCTGTTATAATAAAAGCGCCATAGACTGGGTGTTTTATAAACAACAGAAATGTTGTTTCTTACAGTTCTGGAGGCTGGGAAGTCTGAGATCAAGGCACCAGTAGTGTCTTTTGAGAGCCTCCTTTCAGGTTCATGATGGCATCTAAGCTGAGTCCTCACAGACAGAAAAGCAAGTGACCAATCTGGACCAATCTAAAAGTGCACTTATTAAAGATATATAATAAGCCCGCATGACCTACCTCCTAAAAGTCCCACCTTCTAACAGCATCACGATGGAGATTAAATTTTAATGAACCAATTTTGAGGAGACATAAACATTCAGTCTATAGGAGGTAGTTTTGTTTTGTTCTCTCTGCAAAAACTAGTATCAGTCATGTTATTGGTCATACTATGATAGAAAATGTTGACAGAGAGTACAATAAAGTCTAGTGAAAGAGAAGAGAGTACACGTGAATGTCAAAAGCTAGGTAGATTTAAAGAATTTTTAGAAATTTTGTTTATGCAGTCAAGGTTGCTGTTACACTACTGCTAAACAAAAGCTGTTTATATGCTTGTTGGTTGGAAAAGATGGGACCATTCAGATTTATGAGATACATTGCATGGACAAAAAAGCAACGCTAAATAATCACATTTTAAGTATCATGTTGGGAACCTTTAAAAGAATGCCTATGCTTATTATAGTCAGTACATTGGGCTAGAGGTGCTCTCATACTCTGTTCAACTGTGTGATTCTAGATCTTTTCTGGAGGACTATTGGTCACAAAAGACTCAAAAGAGTGCCAGCGCTCTAATGAAGCATTTTACTTGCAGAAAGTTACACAAAAGAAATATTCAAATGTCATAAGATGTTATCATAGTGTGTTAATGGTAATACAGAAATAGAAATAACTTAACCCTGTGTTAATCCAGAAGTGATTCAAAAATGACAGTTTATCTATGCAGTGAAACACCCCTTGTAGCTATGAATATGGCTTCATTTAATTTGTTCATTTTCTTGACAAATGTTTAAGTACTTGTAATATTCTAGGTTCTATTCTATAGGAATACAGAAATGGACAAACAGAAAACCTCTTTCTAGAGATTACGTTCTAGCTGGACAGATAAATAAAACACAATAATAAGGAAATGTACTTTATGTATTATGAGAAAAAGAAAGCAGGGATATGGGATGGTAGAATTTTAAACAGTGTGGCTGGGGAAGGACCCTCTGAGAGGGTGAAATTTGTATCAAGCCCTGAATTAGGTGAGAGAAGAAACCACACATATGTCTGGGGGAATAGCATCCAGCACAGAGGGAACTGCAAATCCCAGTGTCCATGAGGAATTGCAGGAGCCAGCCTGGCCAGAGGAGAATGGGGAACAGGTGGATGAGTAGTTGTTGATGTGGTCAGAAAGGAAAAAAGATACCACGAAGGGCTTTGGAGAGAATGGAGAAGAGAAGAAATCTGATCTGTCTGCTTCATAATAAAATCACTCTGCTTTCTGCATTTAGAAGAGACTACAATTAGCTAAGGCTAGAAGGAAGGAAAGCAGTTGTAAAGTTTCTTCAATAATCTAAACAAGGGATATGGAACATGGAAGTGGGTGTAGAGGTGGAAGTGGTAAAAAGAAAGTTTCAGGGCTTATGTAAGTCAACAGAACTATTCTTTAATCAGATCAGATATAGACCATCAATAAATGAGTTAGTAATTTCAATATTCTTTTTTTCTTAAATAACAGGAAGGATGGATTTGTCATTTACTGAGATAGGGAAGAGGAGTAGGTTTGGCAGATAACGTCAGAAAATCAGGTTTGAATTTGGAACTTGGAAATTGTAAAGTTTAAGATGCTTATGAAACCTCCAAACAGACGTCAAGAAGTCAGTTTTACACACCAGTCAGGAATTCAGAAAAGGTACCAGAGCAGAGAAATATATATTTGGAAGGCATCATCGTGCATTATACAAATGGTATTTAAAAGCATCAGATTGCATTGTCACCAAGAGAGTGGGTAAGTAGACATAAGAAAAAAAGGTATAAGGTCTGAATCCAATAGCACTCCAACTTTCAGAGACTATGGAATTGAAAAGAAACCAGTAAAGTAGACCAAGAAGGAGCATCCAGAGGAAAATGAGAAGAAACATCAGAGCAAAATGAAGACAGTGGCTCCAGAAATAAAAGAGGGGCCCACAGTGTCAAGTAAAGGTCCAGTAAAATAGGGAATGAAGATTACACATTAAAATAGACGTTAGTGGCTCGGCGCCTGTGGCTCAGCGGGCTAAGGCACCAGTCACATACACCTGAGCTGGCGGGTTCGAGTCCAGCCTGGGCCCGCCAAACAACAATGATGGCTGCAACCAAAACAAAAAAAATAGCCGGGCGTTGTGGTGGGTGCCTATAGTCCCAGCTACTTGGGAGGCCGAGGCAGGAGACTCGCTTGAGCCCAGGAATTGGATGTTGCTGTGAGCTGTGATGCCATGATACTCTACCCAGGGCAACAGCTTGAGGCTCTGTCTGAAAAAAAATAAAATAAATAAAATAAAATAGACATTAGTGGTGATCTGATTATAGATCGGTTTCAGTGGAATGGACATAAAAATCTAAATAAATCTATATTTGTAGGTATGTAATATATCTAAAGCTTGTTTAAAAGAAAAATTAGGGTATAAAATAATATATAGTTGGAAAGTATATTTAAACATATATATGTTTATGTGTGTATTTATGTATGCATATATGTGCATGTTTGGTATTTAAATACATTAGTAGGAAAAATCTGAAATAAAGGTAGTAATGGGAACTATTTTCCAACAAGTAATATATTAAAATATTTACTTCTTATCCTTCCTTTATAGTTTCTTTTCTAATTAGTATCCTAATTAGTATCACTTACTCCTATAATCTAAAAAATAAAAACCCAATAAAGCAACTTTCTAAGAAAAGAAAAAAACACAAAGAAACAATAAGGTAAAAATATCTATAAGATAAAAGATAAATTAAAATTATTTTTAAGTCCTCTTAAATTAGGAAATATTTTCAAAAAGTTTATAAAATATATTTTCATTAAACACTTGAAGAAGTTCACAGAGCCCTTTCTTTTTACACTGTAAGTATTATTTAGTAAAGAGTGTTCTTTTTCTTAAAAGTGAAAATCTGATTTCAATTGCTCTTAATGATCTAAAAACAAGATGCTGAATTATAAAACTCATAAGAATATGCATTAGAAAACTAAAATTTTATTCTTTTCCTTTACAAATTCATTCCTTTTTTTTTAAACAGCTGAAAAAGTACTTAAGGTAGTAAAAGTTAAGTTCCGCATGTTTTGATAGTGCTATACTTTAAGAAAGCCTCAGTTTACCAAAAAAGATTTTCAAACATAATCATGACCCAGGAAGCAGCTGTATCCCATTTCCAAAGGAAAAAAATTGCACCATGTTGAATTGTTTAAAAGAAGTAATATAGTGGTGAATTTTTTTTTTATGTGATTTAGTTTGAAATACTGTGCCTAAAATGCTGAGCTTGGAGTCCCATAAAGCTTGGTATGCTTTGCAAAAAGCAATCCCAGCTTAATTTAGGCCAGGCCTCCTTTTGCTTTGAAGAAACAAAAAAGAAACATTAGCTGTTCCTGGCCTTATCCTCAGGAATCAACTCAAGACTTCCCCAGTGGTCATGGTGATGGCCATTGCAAACTGAGCTAAATCTTAAATGAATATATGACCCAATGAAATCAAAAGAAATAGTAAGTTAACTTTGATCTTGATAGAATGTAAATATACATCCCTGAATAACTTGGAGTCAACTATATTTTTTATTAATGTAAAAAAATTTTAGCTTCAGGCATGCACTAATATTTTTAGATCAAGTCTCATTGTGCTCTATCACTTGCCTAAAATTGAACAGATAAGCTTAGTGAAGGAAATATCTATATATTTACTCCTGAGTCCAAATAATGTAAATGAGGGTCAATCTACCCCATATTTATTATTTCTATCTTACTTTTTGTCTTCGTATAAGAACTATCTTCTTCTCTTGTCTGGAAAGCACCTTGAAAACACTCTGTCCTCCCATATCTCCATAATTTGAGCAGAGAACACAAAAATATTCAGTGTGACATAGCCAAATAATTCTTTATCTCATCTCATATATAGGAGTTCAAATTACAAAACAATTTATATGGAATAAATAATCTAGACTATGAAATGATAACTAAAAGTTTAAAGTAGTGAAATATAGGTTAGAAGTCATAAAAGGGAGTCATTCAAAATAATTGAAAATGTTTGACTGCTCTAAAGAAACATAAGACAGGAAGATCAAAAGAACAACAGTAAAAAATAACAAAGTATGTCCCAACAACAAATATATATAACAAACAGGAATGAAATAGGAAGATGGTAGTTACACTCAGCAGTGCCAACAACTACATTAAATGTAAATGGACTAAACACTTTTATTAAAAGGCAGAGATATCAGAATAAATTTTAAGAAATATCCAAACATATTCTTGTTGGACTTAAAAAAAAATTTTGAGTATAAAAAGATAAAAGTTCCCATGCTTACTAATCATAAAAAATAAGCTATTTTAAAATAACACAAAGTATACTACAAACAAGGAACATTAACAGACACAAAATGGAAGTCATAATAATTAAAGGTCAATTTATCAAAGGATATAACAATTTAAATGTTAAATTAAAACATTTTAAATCAGGAAACAAAAATTTCCAGAACTAAAGGAAGGATCTGGCAAGTTGGCAGTAATAGTATTACTTTTCTGGATGTTTAATATTTCTTTTTCACTTATTAATAAAACAAATGGGTAAAAGTAAGTATATAGAATATTTGAGCAGCTTTATTGTCTTTATTCACACTGCTCTAATAAAGTACCATACACTGGGTGACTTAAAAACAATGGGAATTTCTTTCTCACAAATCTGTAGGCTGAAAGTATGAGATCTGAATATGATAACAATATGAAAGTCTGAGATCAGAGAATGATCAAGCTCTTCTTGGTTGCCGAAGGCTAACTTCTCCTTGTAACCTCACATGATAGGAAGAGAGTTAAAGTGCTTTCAGGGTTCTCTTTTATAAGGACATAAATACATTCATAAGACCTCAACTGTCATGACCTAAGCAACCCCCAAATTCTCCATCTCTTAATGCCATTACATGAAGAGTTAAGACTTCAGTATACTAATTTTGAAGGATATGAAGATTCAGTGCATTGTAACTATCAATTTACTGAACATATACAGATCCAGCAATTACAGAATATATAATATATACATTTGAAGTGCACATGAAACATTCACCAATATAAAGAAAATACTGTTACATAAAACAAGTCGTAATAAATTCAAAAGCTTAATATAAAATAAGGTTTGCATTCTAATGATAATGAAATTAAATTTGAAATGAATAGAAAAAAGATGCCTAGATAGCTCATTAATTTTTAGTGCTGAATAACATAGTTATGAAAAATAAAATCAATTAAAAATTACTATATCATAAAATTACTATATATACATAAAATATATACATAAAATTATTATATCATATTACTATAGCATAAAAAATATTAAATGCCTAGAAAATAAATGTAGCCAAAAAAAGGAGACCTCTATACCAAAATGCATAAAACATTTCTGGGGGAAATTTTAAAAAACTTAAACACTGGGAAAAGTTAAAATTGTCATGGTTTACAAGATTCAATAATGTGAAGATATTAATTCTTCTTCAAAGTTATCTATATATTTAATACAATCTAACCAAATCTTCACAGGACTTCCTATATAAATTAAAGTGATTATAAAACATTTGTATGAAAATACAACAGGACCAAAATAGACAAAACAATATTGATAGAGTTGAACAAACTTGGAGTACATGTCCATCTAACTTTAAGTCTTCTTACAAAGATATACAGGAGAGTATCTAAGGGAGCAGGTTATGTGATATTGGCATAAGAATAAATAAATGGAACAAAAGATCAAAACATAGGACACAGAAATAAACTCAAATATATATAGTCAATTTTACTTTGAAAAGATGCTAGAGCTATTTAATAGGCAAAAAATAAAGTCTCTTCAACAAAAGGCACAGAAAAACTGGATTAACATATAAGTAAAAAACAAATCTTTTCCCAAAATTATGAGCCTAATATAAAAGCTAAGGCTATACTCCCAGAAGGAAAAGATAAGAACATCTTTGCAAACATAAGTAGATAAAAACTTTTTGTAATAAAAGCGACTAATTACAAAATTAAAAACTGATAAACTGAGATTAATCAAAAATTTTAAAAACTTGCTCAGCAAAAGAAATCATTATAAACATGAAAAACTAAGCCACAGAATGGGAGAAAATATTCACAATTAACATTTCACAAATGACTTACGTCTACAATATATGAATAACTGCAAAATAATAATATAAAGAGAGATGAGCAATTAAAAATGGACAAGTGACTTCAAAAAGATGTTTGAATGGCCATGAATATTTTTTATTATCAAGAAAATGGAAATTATCATCACAGTGAGGTACTATTTAACACTTACTGAAATTGTCAAAAATTACACACACATATTCACATACATACATACCCTCAAATAATTCCAAATGTTGGACAGAGCACAGAACAACTAGAGCTCTCATGCATTGCTATGAGTGTTAAAATAACAACCACTTCAGAAATTGTTTGTTACTTTCTCATAAAGTTAAAGAAAACCCTACCTAACTTATAATATATCAATTTTTCTTCTATAAATTTATGCAAGAGAAATTAAAGCATGCTTGTACAAAAATCTTGCAGAAGAATATTTATAGCAACTTTGTAGTAGCCTAAAACTGAAAACATCATCTATGGACAGTTGAATGGATAAATAAATAATGATAGATTTGTCCTACTCAGAAATTTAGGTAAATATTAAAAGGTGAGCCTCAAAGACTCTATAGTTAGAAGAAGAAAAGCCTGACATAAAAGTATACATGTTGCATTTTCCATTTTTATGAAATTTTACATTTTCAGAACTAAACTATGGTGATTATCAGATGGGTAGAAAAAGGGCAGGAGAAAATGTACTAGGTTTGTGGAAATGTTTTCTACCTTTATGAATCTAATGGTTACACTGACATACACATTTATAAGGTCATTCAATTATATACCTAAAATATGTGCATTTAATTATACACTTCCATTTAAAAAAATCTAATCATGTGAACTTTGGCTTCTAGGACTTACCTACTAAGTCAGGGACATCAAGCAAATACACTACTGTTGTTTCGTCCAGGAATCCCAGTGATAATTCTACTCCATAGAATACAATGAAAATAACACTTTACAACAATCCAATGCATAGAGTTTTGTATATGGATGTAGGTGGAACACATTCTTCTTAGCAAACATCGCAAGAATGGAGAAGCAAGAATCCAATGTACTCAATTCTAATACAAAACCAGTAGATGAGCTAATACAAGGGGTGGGGTAGATGAATGAGGGACAGAGAGGGTAGAAGGGGGAGGGATGAGGAGGTCAAGGTGTATGGCACACCTCCTTGGGGTAGAACACAATTATAAGAGGGACTTTATCTAACAAATGTAATCATGATAACCTAATTCTTTGTACCCTCAATGAATCCCAAACAATAAAAAAAAAAAAAATAGATATACATAACTCTCTTTTTTATTTAAAATAAACCTTGAAGTAGGCAGGCAGATATCATTATTCCATGTGAGAATTAAGGAATTTGAGGCTACAGAGCAGGAGTTAGATTGAAAGGGGAACCTCTCAAAAAGTTTTCTGATCACTGGTGTGGCTTTTGTTTCACTATATCTATACAAAGCAGTTGCCTTCCTAAGGCATTAATTAACCCCATTCAATGATCACCCACTGATCTCCCAGCTGGGCTCTTAGGTTATAAAGGTAAACCACACAAGGTCTCTGTCTTCAAGGAAATTGCCGTCCATATTGACTCTACTTATGGCACTCTACAATGCCAAAGCCCTGTACAGACATTAACATGTGAAAGCACTTTATGAATTAAATAAAACTAGATTAAACATCTTCATCAATATACAGTCCATCAAAATAAATTCATGCTAAAAATTTTTAGATTTTTAATTCATGATTTATCCAACTGCTCAAACTTTGAATAGTATTTTCAAACCAACAACCCCACTAAATGTGTGCCTTTACTTCTCAACTGGACGTAGAGGCCTCAAAAGCCCAGAAAGGAAACATTTGGTTTGGCTATTTTTTAGCTGTCCACATTGAGAATATACGAACCGTCATGAGAAGGAGGGATACCATTAAGTTTCCATAAAACCTCCTACCCTGATACCACAGAACAGTTTATTCCTTTCGTTGGTTTTCACAGTTCCTGAAACTTGAAGGTGATGACAGGAAGAAAGGTTCATCAGAATAGAAATGAGAGAGTCTCCATAGGATAATTAGAAACACGGGTTCTCCTGTAGAATATTTTTTATCTAATAAAAGAAATAGTTTCAATTCCCTATGGAGGAATATTAAGCAATTTTAATTGTTTTGAAAGGGTGATTTACTAAAGATATCATTCAGCCATATATTTATTTTCCATTACTCTACATCCTAAAGCTGAGGATTATTGTACTTATTTTGCATTTTTAAATGAACAAAACAGAATAAATATACATAGAACAACTTTTTTATCTTATTTGAAATTATTAAAATTCATAGCTTTTAATCTAGAAAAATAAAAGATGTTGGTGTTTTATATGGCCTTTTTGACAGATTACAAACATTCCAAATTACTGTGTAAACAGTGAAATTTGGAACAACTAAAAGCCTCACTTTGAACTTTAATGACTATCAGGAGGAGATTAATATATATTTTATCCACTTTTAATATAAAATATGATTTGCAATTAGTCTACAGAATAAAAACACTTCAGACTGTAAATTTTATCATAAAAATCACACAAATGAGAATAATACTAAGGAAATATTTACATAGTACTCAGTAAGAAATGAAAATGGTGTGTGAATTATAAAACTTAATTAGAAATGAGTATGGATATGTTGAATAACTTTTTCAATCTTGCAGTCAGCCTGAATGGGAAACTCTGATCAAAGGAAGAACTCAGTTTTCATTCCTTGTTTCATCATTCAATTAGATGTGTTATCTAGGATAAGTGCAGAGAATTTTAGGAAGAGAAGAAGATGCGAAAACTCAGTAAAGACATTTTCTCCAATAGAGAAGACCATAACAGCTGATCTTATAGCCTCCACCTTAATGCTTGTATTGACAAGAACTCATTGCTTCATGAAACAGACATTATGTTTCTATAACATAAATTACTTGAAATGTGCATGTTAGCTTTAATTTGTGCCCTATGGATAATTAATTAATTTTAAAAATCCTAATCAATACTGTACACCCAGGGATGGTTAACTACTACTAGGAAAATTCTCATCAGAATGCTGTACTGTGGAATGATTATAACCAATTCAATTCTTTTGAGTCTTCATTCTTGCTCAGTACCAGATGATATGAAGGAAAGTTACCAGTGATTTTTTTTGTGTGTGTGATAAAGTGCGTATTACCTCAGATGATGTGGACTGATCATTTCTGTTTTTGTTTGAATAAGTTATACAAACCTTGGTTGAATCCTTCAAATGTTGCCCTACATTTAAGGTTATGGCCTTCATTTTAACTAATAGAATTCTGCCACAAGAATACTCTCACATTTACAACCCTGCACCCTTTTTAGTGTCCCTTGAAAGAAAGAAATTTAATCGAGCTTGCAGCCCAAATGCCTGATTTGTACATGTGTGCTAATGAATTTTGTGTAGCAGAATTCAACATGGTATTTGCTTTTATTGTAACATACCAAATAGTACCAAGATGCTGCAGACTACCAATATCTACTCAGAGGAACACAATCATTCTGAAACCCATTGAGGTAAGTTCACAACAGCCTATTCTGCTTTTTACTTTTGTATTAACATCTAAAAATAGGATTTATTAATTTGCAAAGAGAACATCAAATTTTAAGTAGACTAGAGCCATGTATATTAGCTGATAAGCATGTTACCCTTTCTGGTTTTATAGCTCCCTTAGGGAATATTTATACTAAGCTGATACCAACTTCTATTCATTTCTCAGAGTTTTTGCTTTCTGGACCACACACATAAATCTAATCCTTCCAAAGCAGAGATAAATTTTAAAATATGAACTAAAAGAGAGGGCTCAGAGCATAAAAGTTTTTCTACTCTGGCCAAGACTCCCCTTATCAGAATAGCAAAAAAGTCAGTCTTGATCATTTGAGTGCTTACTCTTTCTGAGTTTCTTGAAAACCCCAGAGTCTTTACAAAAATTAGCCTATTCAGCAAGTGAGTCCTTTCTGTTCTTTGATCTATATTCATATTTCTCCCTTCTTATTTACTCATTTTTCAAGACCAACTTATCTACTGAAAAAAGCTATGCTTGTGCAAAATGGGGACAATGGGATGCTTACTGTGGTCCATAGCCCTAGTCCTGAAAGTAGGACCTTTAGATGTGCCAGGTCATTTTCTTCAGATATTCTTCCACTTTGTTTCTTGGGAATCCCTGCTATTGGCAGAATCCCAAATTATGGCTTTCTTTCCACTAAAGGAAACCTTTCTAGCTGGAGGAATTTCCAAGAAATCTGGCCTTATCCATAAGCACACGTGCATCCACCATCTAGATTCCATGTTTCCTCATGCTCTTCCCCATCAGTCCCCATCACCATTCCCAGAGGTAGTTACTATTCTGATTCTTTCACCCATAGACTAATTTTGCCTGTCATAAAATTTGTGCAAATAAAATCATATAATATGTACTTATACACTGTTTGTGTAAGGCTTCTTTCACTCATCAGGATGTTATTATTTTCTCCATGTTGTTTGCATGAGAAATACATTCCTTGCTATACTTCTATAGTAGTATTCTACTCTATATGTATACCACAGTGTAATTCATTCTCTTACTACAGGACAATTTCATTGTCAACAGTTTTTTTTTTTTTTTCTTTTTTGCAGTTTTTTTGGCTGGGGCTGGGTTTGAACCTGCCACCTCCAGTATATGGAACTGGAGCCCTACTCCTTTGAGCCACAGGCGCTGCCCTTGTCAACAGTTTTTAAATACTATAAAATTCTATTTGTGAACATTTTAAAATATTTTTTTCTTGGTTAAATATATTAGAGTGGTATTGTGGGTCACAGGGTAGATAAATGTTCAGTTTTATGAGAAACTGCCAATACTTTTAAAAAGTGGTTGTACTATTTTACATTCTCACTAAAAATGAAGTGTTCTACATCTCCATCAGCATCTGGTGGTGTGCCAGTCTTTTTAGTGTTAAACATTCTAAGTAATACTAACCATTCTGGAGTATTGTTTAATTATGATTTAAAGTTATTCTTGTTCTATATACTTCTGAGTCTTATAATAGTATTAACTTCAACAATAAGCAGTAATGAAACCATTCCAGTAAAGTTTCAAATCCTTTACTCCTAAGAAGCACCCCAGTTAGAAAAAAATGCACATACAAGCCTAGTCCTAATATTTGCGAGGGCTAGAATAAGAGTATCAACATACCTTAGTTGAATATTTAAACGTTAAAGTTCAAGCTAGCACACCCTTATATAAATATGTTTTGTCTTTGACACATCTACTTCTAAATGACCTAATAGGGATAATTCACAGTTCACATCTGAATGTGGGGAAGCCAACTTGAAGTCTACTCTCTTCTATTGCCTTCCCATTATAGGTTACCTGTACACATCCATGTAGATAGTCCAAAACAAGTATCTGAGCTGTGTTCCTATGCCTGCATATGACTTCCCCTTAGCTTTCCAATGGGCTTATGAAGAACAGATCATTTTAGGAACCTGAAAGTGGGTGAAGGCATTGTGGGCCAGGAATTCTGGGTAGGTGCATGGAGGATGTGCTGAAAGGGGAGAATGTGGACTTTGGGTGGGTGTGGATTTCAGGTGGGCATGTTCTCTGATATCCTGATCCTTGCTCTTTGGATGAGGTGTGGCAGAGGCAGAGACCCCTTTTGGACAAATCTGAGCATTTCACCCCTTGCCTTAATGACACCAAGTTCTTGCTGGGCTACTATGATTGGAAGAGTGGCAGATCTTGAAGGAACTGCTCATTTGCTCAGCAACCCAACAACTCCCCAGTATTTAGCTGAGATAAGCATGAAGTTTTCACAAGGAAATGAGGAAGGAGTAATAATTAAATAGAAATTTCAAAAGCATAGAATGAATGTTCCTTGATCTCAGAAAACTTTTTATGCCTAATATCTTGAAATATAATTAGTGAAATCTACAAAATGTAAATAACAAGGTAAACAGAACGTAAATCCCTACAGCCATGCAAACACACCAACACAGACACACACACACCAAAATTGTGTGAAATTGGATCAAGCATGTTTCAGAAAACATTTATTAATAAAAGTTAGATTTTTAAAATACTATATACACTATTCACTGCTTGAAGAGCTTCACATAAGTACTTATTTAATATTCTCATCTCCATTTTATAGATGTGGAAACTGAGGCTCATAAAGGTTAGGTCCAAAAGACTGCTCAAGTTTACTTGGGAGAAAGTATCATGGGCAACATTCAAATCCAGACAGTCTGGCTGGAGCATCCAAAGGTCTGGCCAGGAGGTCATATTGGGTAGGTCTACTACGTGTTAGGCATTTTACGAGGTGTTTTATATAGATTAGCTAATTCAAACTGTGACATAGGTATAATTATCTCTGCTTGACAGATGAGAAAACAGAGACTAACTAATTTGCCAAAATTATAAAACTAGTAAATGGCTGAACTGGATTTTACTAACTTGCCAAAGTTATGTTGCTAATAAGTGACGGAGCTTAGTTCCAAACTTGATTGACTTATGTGTGGTCATATTACCCATGAAGGAAACATGTAAAATATTTTTAAAATGTTTAGAAGAATGAGCTCTTTAAATTTTTTAATTTTCAATTTATATATGAACAAGGATGAGACAAGTACCTGAGCATTTCTTTCATATGAAGCTCCTTGTTCTTTAACTGTCCCTGATAAATGAGGCCTTGCTATACTCGCTGCACACAGAGGAGACAGGATTTGCTTTCCAGTCTGCAGCCTAATCTAAACCTGGGGTTTTGAAAGGTGCATTATAATTGCCTTTAACTGTATTTGATTTCTTCTGGAAGAAAAAAAATCTTTGTCATAGAAAGCAATACATCTATTAAGTATCAAACACTATTTTATTTCTATGTAAATCTATGAATAAGATGAGTTAGTGATTTCATTTTTCCCCATGAATGCAATAAAACCTGACGGAAATTGAAGAAAAAATAACTAAACCAAATCATTCAATATGCATTCCTCAGTAAATTCCAGAGCTTGGAGCACATACAGGAAAGTATGGAAAAAATGACTGCTGTGCTCTCCTACTTAGAAAGATTTAATTTTCCTTTTGAGCCCTTAGTGTGAGCATAGGTGTGCTATTTTATTGTACATTCATCATGTGTTTCTAAGTTGCCACTGAAGGAAGCATGTGCTTCTTGAATATGAGAGGGTTGGAAACTGTAAAGTTTTCTTAAAGGAAATAATGCTCTCTCCACCTTTGAACAGAAAAATATTTGCACTTTAAGCATGAAATCTCTGTAGAAATTTTGCTTATAATCATACTCCACAATGCTTTTGTGATAATAGGTCTTACCTGAAGGAGTATTCTTTGACTAATTACTGTGTTTAAATTGTATCTCTCAGTCTTAACAAATAAACCCAATTTCACAGACTTTGAAACTGAGATGTCTGAGAAGAGAGTACCTTCATGAAGGAGGATCGCCAGTAGCATTTGTGTGCTGCTAATTAGAAAAAGAAAAGCAAACACAATTATAGGAAACTCCATGACTCATTTAAAATTGAAATCTGTGTAATATCACTTTAAATGAGAATGTCATGTCAGTATGGGTATAGGTTTGCTAAGCACGGCAATGCTATTGTTCTTGTGTGTGAATTTTAGCGGATGTGTTTTACTTCCCCTACCTAAACCCTCCTGACAACCCTGTTATAAATGTCAATGTATGTTGTTGCAAGATTTATCTGTGCTCTTTGTTTAGACTTTCCAAGATTCCTTCAGCAATGAATGGGAGGCCCATAATGAGAAGGGATCCCACACCGCTTTTGGCACCAATGGTACTTGGGCACAGCCTACATCTAGCAGGAAGTTGCTCTCACATAATTGGCAGTCCTTCTGGGACATGGAGCCCTCAGCAACCTGGCTGCCCCAGATATTTCCTAAATGAGAGGGTCTCCTTAGAAGGATGGGTGCCAACAAAGCTGAGGCAAAGTTTACAAATGAACATTTGGAGCAAAGGGACATGAAAAGGAAGACAAATAGGTTGTAGACGCCTTGCAAGCGCTGACAGTGGGTGAAGAAATTCTTTAAAGAGGTTTGGGAAAAGAGGCCTTCATAGTGAAGAATATCTTTCTTTTGTTCAGTATTTGCATTCTGTTTTTCTTTGATTTGTGATTTATAATTACTGTGGTATTTTATGGCTGTTGTTTGTGGCTATTTTTTAAAGAGAGAAAACCATACCCAACAGAAAATGACAATAAATGATTACCCTCCAGATTAAAATAAGGTTGTGCAGAAAATAAATTAACTTTAAAAAGTTTTGTAAAGGAAATACAATATCTTAAAAATCTGCTGTGTGCCAGATTATATGTTAACAGTTTAACACATGAACTCATTTGTTGCTCATAATTACACTGATAAAATACTTATTTTCATCTCTGCTTTGTTGATGCAGAATTTAAGGTGCCATGAAGTAATCTGACATGCCCATGGTTGTATAGCCACAAACATGATTCGTGGCTCTACCTTTCTTCAATAGAGAAATCTAATCTTGATCACCACACTGTAAAGCAAATTGTATGCATTTGCTCCTCACTATCAATTATTAAATAATTTTGTCACATAATAATATCCATAACCAAACAGAAAGTTAGGTATTTCTTAGAAATGCTCATTGTCAATTCTATACTTCAATTTTTACAGGATTTCTATAGATATGTTTTTTCAATCCACCTGATTACATTAGAACGAAACATTATTATACAAAAATCAAAATGTAATTAAATTAGAAGACTATTAAGAGATTATCTAGTCCAGCAATGCCCATTGTGGTCACTAACAACATGTGGCTATTTACATTTAAATTAATTAAAGCTGAATTCTAGTTTGTGGTTCCACATTTAAGAAGCTTGGAAGTTGTCACTCCATTCTAACAAGTATGATAAAAAAGCTTTGCAGACTAAAATGTCAATAACTCTTCTTGAATCCAAGATTGGAAAGAGAGAAAGAAACACAAGGAGTTGCAGCTTACTGGTGTAGACTGACATGCAAAATCCTATGCAGGAACTAACGAGGGAGTAAGAAACCTGAACTACAATTAACAAATTGCTGGAAGTTCAGTATGGACATCTCTGAGAGTTAAAAATGTCAGGGAAATCATTCATAAACAAGAACCCCCATATTTCAAAGATCTACCTCTAGGAGCTCAACCATTCTCATAATGTCAGGGAAAACTCTGCTGATGTTTTCTGCAGGGAGAGAGAAAAAGGAAACATTCTGAAATCTTCCAGATCACTCTGTCCTTCATAACAAGGCTTGTCCTCAGGAGGAACTAGTTAACCAGACTCTAATATGTTGGAGTTTATCAAAGCCTAACTGGCCTGGGAAAAGAGAAATACTCATTTTCAGCCCACTCCACCCATCCAATCTTACCTAAGTGGGGGACTTAGAAACACATGTGAAGTTCATTATAGCCCAGAGGCATAGGCTCACTAAATGACTAAGCTATAATGATAGAATATAGAATGCTTCTTTTTCCCCTAAACTTTACCACCACATTTCTAAAAGCTTATTTACAGATGTACACTTTACTTGAGACCATTACATCCCACTATCAGGAAAAAAATTATAAGGGATACCAAAAAGCACAAAACACAATTTGAGGAATCAGAGCAAGCATTATAACAAGATATACCAGGAATATTGTAATTAATAGATCAAAACTTTTAAACAATTATGATTAATATGCTAAGATTTCTAAAGGATAAGCTAAACAGCAAGCAAAAATAGATAAGCAAAGTAAGTAAAGATGGAGATCCTGATAAATAATTCAAAAGAAATACTAGAGATTTAAAACACTGAAATATATATGAAGAATGCCTTTGGTGAGCTTGTGAAAATATTGACCAGAGCTGGGGAAATAATCTCAGAGCTTGGTGATACATCCTTAGAAACCTCCAAAACTTAAAAGCATAAAGAGCAAACATTGAAAAAAAAGAAAAAAACAGAATATTCTCAGACAGTTGGAAAACTACAAAAAGGTGTAGCATACATAATAGGAAGAAGGAAAAGGAGAAGAAGAAGAGGAGGAGGAGGAGGAATAAAAGAAATATTTGAAACAATGGTGACTGAGAATTAATATCAAATGGAAAACCACAGATATAGCAGGCAGAGAGAACAAGCAGAATAAACACTCTCCACTCCCAAAACTACACTTAGGCGTATCATTTATAAGTAGAGAAAATCAAAGATAAAGAAAAATTCTTGAGAGAAGCAAGGAGAACAGGGGAGGTCTGTAAAGCCTTATCGATAGGAGAACAAAGAAAACAATTCTATTTTACTTCTTCTCTGAAACTATTCAAGCAAAAGAAAATGGAATAAAATATTTAAGGTGCTAAGAGAAAAAAGCCCATCAATCTAAAATTCTGCAAAATTATCCTTCAAAAAAAAAAAGAAGAAGAAGAAGAAGAAGAAATAAAGGCTCTCTCAGACAAACAAAAATTGAGGGAATTTGTGCCTTGTAAAAAATGTTTAAAAACTTCTTCAGAGAAAAGAAAATTAATATAGGTCAGAAACTTTAATTGATAAAGAAAGGAAGTGACTTGAAAAAGAATAAGAAATGGTAAAATAAAATTTTTATTTTTCTTATTTGTAATTGATGTAACAGACAACTAGTTCAAAATAGTAATGGCAAAATATGTTTGATTAGATATGCTCATGTATATATTTATATCTGTATATATATGTACATAGACCTTTGCATAGTTATAGATAAGAGAAATTAATGACAGAAATCATATAAATGACAGTAGAAAAAATAAGATTTAGTTTGTTATTACAAGGAACTCAAGTTAACTGTAAAATGATATAGTGTTATTGGAAAGTAGACTTGAATTAGTTGTAATATATACTGCAAACTGTAGGACAACCAATAAAAAAATTTTAAAAAGTAACTGATGTGCTAATGAAAGAAAAGAAAAAGAAAACCACAAAAATCAGAAAATGGGTGGAAGACAAAAATAAGAACAAATAACAAATATGGAGACCAGCCTGAGCAAGAGCTCAGTCCCTAGAAATTGCTGGGTTTTGTGGCAGGCACCTGTAGTCCCAACTACTTGGGAGGCTGAGGCAAGATTAGCTATGATGCCATAGCACTCTACCCAGGGAAACAACCTGAGAGTCTGTATATATATATATATATATGGTAGCTATTAACTATATAATGATTTCTTTGAACAATAATGTTCTAAATTAAAAGACAGATTGTCAGAGATGATAAAAACAAGACTCAGCTATATATCATGCATAAGAAAACCACTTCAAATATAAAGATAGATAGATTAAAAGTAAATAGATGAATAAAAATACACCATGCTAATAGTAATTAAAGGAAAGGAAGAGTAGCTATAAAAATTTCACACTCCATATATTTCAAAGCAAGGAAAGATATCCAGGAAAAGAAAGGTATTACACAATGGTAAAGGAGTCAATTCTCCAAAGAGACATAATAATCCTTAATATGCATGTGTCTAACAATAAAGCATCAGTCTACATAAGGTCAAAACTAACAGAACTGCTGCAAAGAAATGATGAATACACTACCATAATTGTGTACTTTAATACTCCTTTACCAGAAATGGAGAGATCCAGCAGGAAGAAAATCAGCGAAGACATGGTTGAAATCAACAAATATCATTCAACTGGAAATAACAGACATTTACAGATGACTTCATCCAAAAACCAGAGAATCATATTCTTATCAAGCTGATATGGAATTCTCAGCAAAGTAGATCACATTCTGGGCATAAAATACACCTTAATAAATTTAAAAGACTAGAAATCATACAATGCTCTCAGACCACAATTGGAATTAAACTTGAAATCAGAAAGAGAAAGTTAACTGGAAAATTATAAACTATGTGGAAATTAAACAACACACACTTCTAAATAACACATAAATCAAAGAAAAACTATCAAGATAACTTTTAAAATTGAACAATAAGAATTACAGCACAACTTACCAAACTGTGAATTCATCCAGAGCAGTGCTTATAGCCCTGACTGCATCTATTACAAAGAAAGAAAAATCTAAAGTTAATATGCTTTTTTCACCTTGGGACAAGAATACGAGCAAATTAAAGAAAGCAGAAGAAAAGAAATAGTAAAAATTGGAGCAGAAAGTGGTGAAATGGAAAACAGGGCACAATAGCAAAAATCAATAAAACCAAATGTCGTTTTTTTTAAAAAGACAAATAAAATCAATAGAATCTAGCTAAGTTAACTAAGAAGAAGACAGGAAACAAATTTCTTGTATAAATGAAAGGAAAAAAAATCACTACAAATCTCATGAACATTAAAAGGATAACAAAGGAAAATTAATGCCCCAAAATTTGATAACCTACATTTAATGGACCAATTTCATGAAAAAACACAATTTGCTAAAACTCACACAAGAAGAAACACATATTATGAATAGACCTATAGCTAATCAAGAAATTGAATCAATAATTAATAACCTTCCAAATCAGAAAGCACCAAGCCCAGACAGGTTCACTGCTGAATTCTGCCAAATATTTAAGAGGAAAAATTAGACCATTGCTTTATAATCTCCCTCAGATAAGAAAAGCAGAGAAAATAGTTTCTAACTCATTCTATGAGGTCAAAATTACTACCAAAACAAATTAGATCCAACAGTGTATAAAAAGAATTAAACACCTTAAGCATCTGGGACTTTTCCTAAGCATGCAAAGCTTTTTCAACATTTCAAAATCAATTGATATAATTTATCTAATGATTAGGATGAAAAGAAAATTACAAAATAATATATATAGATGCAGAAAAACCATTTGACAAAATCTAACAGCCATTCTTGATAAAAACTCTCTGTAAGCTAGTTATAGATGGTAACATCCTTAACTTGATAAATACATACAAAAAAGTATAGTTAACATTATACTTAATGGTGAAAAATTAGAAGGATTTCTGCTAAGATCAGGAACAAAAGAAAACAAGGAGTACACTCCTTTTCAACATTGTATTAGCTAATAGAATAAGACAAGGAAAGGAAATAAAAACATGTCAAATGAGAAGGAAGAAATAAAATAGTCTTGATTAACAGATAACATTATAATTTATGTAAAAAATCCAAAAAATTAACCAAAAAGACTCTGGAAACTATTAAGCAATTTTAGCAAGTTGACAAGATACAAGATTAACATTCAAAAGTCAATCAATTTCCTGTATACTAATAATGACCAAGTACATTTGAAATGAAAAACACAATACCATTTATGTTAACACCCTCCAAAATGAAAAACTTAGTAATAAATCTTTAAAAATGTGTAAGACCTCCATGAGGGAAACTGCAAAAGTCTGATAAACAAAATCAAAAGAAAAAAATAAACAAATAAAGGGATTGTCTGTATTCATAGTTAGGAAGACTCACTAATACCAAGATGTCAGTTCTTTCCTACTTAAGGCATAGATTTAATGTAATCCCTATGAAAATACAATTAACGGTGGTGCCTGTGTCTCAAAGGAGTAGGGCTCTGGCCTCATAAGCTGGAGGTGGTGGGTTCAAACCCAGCCCCAGCCAAAAACTCCAAAAAAAAAAAAGAAAGAAAGAAAGAAAGAAATGAAAATACAAGTAAATTACTTTGTGGATATTGACAAACTGATTCTCAACTTTACTTGGAGAGACAAAAGACTTGGAATGTGAGTAGAGAACAACAAAGTTGAAGGGTTGAAACTGTCTTACCACAAGATTTCCTACAAAGCTACAGTAATTAAGATAAAGAATAGATGAATAGAACAAAACAAAGAGTACAGAAATAGACCCACGTAAATATAGTCCACTGACCTTTGATAAAAAAGGGAAGACAATACAGTAGAGAAAGATACTCTTTCCAATACATGGTGCTGTAGCAACCGGAAATATGAATCTAGATATGGACCTTGTACCCTTTACAAAAATGAACTAAAAATAGATCATAGACCTCAAATTAAAATGCATAGCTATAAAACAAAGTTATAAACCAAATTTATAAAAATCCTATAGGAGAAAAATCTATATAACTTTGGGGTATGTTCATGACTCTTTAAATGCAAAACCAAAGACATAATCCATGAAAGAAATATTTGATAACTGAACTTTATGAAATTCTACTCTATGAAAGACAATGCCAAAGAATGAAAAAAAGCCATAAACTAGGTGAAAATATTTGTAAAAGACACATCTGATAAAGGAGTGTTATCTAATATATATAAGAAAAAAACTCTATTAAAACTCAACAATAAGAAGAAAAACCACGGGCGCCTGTGGTCCCAGCTACTCGGGAGACTGAGGCAAGAGAATTGCCTGAGCCCAGGAGTTGGAGGTTGCTGTGAGCTGTGTGATGCCACGGCATTCTAGCGAGGGCCATAGAGTAAGACTCTGTCTCTACAAAAAAAAAAAAATCCGAATAGAAAATAGGTCAAAGACCTCAGCACTCAGAAGTCATTAAAGAAGATATACAGATGGAAAATAAACATATGAGAAGATGCTCCACACCATATAGCAGCAGGAAAAAGCACATTAGACATCTTATAAGAAGGACAAAATCTGGAACGCTGACAACACCAAATTCTGACAAGAATGTGAAGCAACAGGAACTATCATTTATTCCTGAGGGAAAATGCAAAATGGTTTAGTCACTTTGGAAGACAGTTTGACAGTCTCTTACAAAACTAACAGACTCTTGCATATGATCCAGTAATCACACTTCTTGGTATTCAACCAAAGGAATTAAAAACTTATGTTCACACAAAATCCTGAACACAGATGTTTATAGCGGTTTTATTCATAATTTCCAAAATTGGGAAGCAACCAAGTTGTTCTTCCATAGGTGAACAGATAAATAAACTATGGTATACTCAGACAACAGACTTTCATTCAGAGCTAAAAAGAAATGAGCTTTTGAGCCCTTAAAATTACATATTACTAAGTGAAAGAATCCAATCTGAAAGGCTAAATACTATATGATTCCAACTACATGACATTCTGGAAAAGGCAAAACTATTGTGACAGTAAAAATATTAATGGCTGAAAGTGGTTAGTGGGAGGAGGGATAAGCAGAATACAGAGGGTTTTTAGGGCAGTAGAAATACTCCGTATGATGATGAATATGTGACATTACACAACTGTCCAAATTTACAGAATGTGCTGAGTGCTCCTTAATGTAAACTATGGACTTTGGCGAGTATGATGTGAA
Organism: Arctocebus calabarensis; assembly: GCA_963573935.1. NCBI lineage: Eukaryota > Metazoa > Chordata > Mammalia > Primates > Lorisidae > Arctocebus > Arctocebus calabarensis. The sequence goes on from CAUYON010063358.1 coordinate 26,639, forward strand.
TATAGGTTCATCTTTTGTAACACTTGCACCACTCTACTAGCAGATGTTGATAACAGGGGAGGCTATGTGTGTCCAGGGGTGAGGAGTATGTGGGAAGTCTCTGCCTCTTCCTCTCACTTTGCTCTAAAATAATACAGCCTTAAAAAAAAAAAAAAAAACAGTTAAAAATAAGTGAAATGAAAAAGAAAATCATGCCTTAGTCTCATGGGGTTCATGGCGACTGCAGTGAACAGGCAGATTGTACATTTCCCTTATTGCAGAAAGCTCCATTGAGCTGCTTTAGACCTCGCTGCTTCACATTTCAGATGGAGAAACGAATCTAGAAAATTACTGATGATATAAGAAATGACTCTGTTATGTTTTCTCATCCTACTCTCTTGTTGCCTGACCACACTGTCACGAAAGTTTTATGGGATTTAAAAAAAAAACTTTGGCAAACAGTTATAGGAAAAAGCTGCAGAAAAAATATTTCTTAATTATGACATACCAAAGTGAGTAAAAAAAACACTTTTTGATTTGGAATCTTACTGTAAACTATAGGATTGATGACAAAGTTAGTATTCATCTGCTTAAATTGCATGTTTCTTATTAAATTGCTTTATAACTTTGGGAGGAAAAGTGTTATAAAACTTTGATAAATAATTTTGTCTTCTGAAATAGACATACTTGTAAGAATTTACCCCCTTTTTTTAAGTAGTGACTGTTTAACATGCAATGTTTTCAAAATATCCATGTGTGATAAAATAAATTAACTCATTTAATTATACTTAATAAGATTGACAACTAAAACTTAATATATTTTGATTTTCAAAATGTTTTCAACTTTAATTCACTATTTGAAGATTGTAATTTTTCATAATACTTTCATATATAGATATTTCTCAACTTATGGTGGCATTATAGCTCAATAAACCCATCATAAGTTGAAAATCTCTCAAGTTGAAAATGCATTTAATATACCTAACCTATCAAACATCATAGCTTAGCCTCACCTTCCCTGAACGTGCTCAGAACACTTACATTCTCCTACAGTTCAGCCAAATCATCTAACACAAAGTGTACTTTATAATGTGTTGAATAATTAATGTAACTTATTGAATACTGTACTGCAAGTAAAAAACAGAATAGTGGGGTACTAAATGCATATCACTTTAGCACCATCATAAAGTCAAAAAAATGTTAAGTCGGGGACCATCTGTAATTAATCATATATATTTTTCTACACCTAAATCTACATTTTTTGAGCATAAAACTTCATGAAAAGAGTTGCAAACATATTAAGTTCAGGACATTATGACTGAGATCTAAATAGGTTTTTTTCCCCCCTATATACTTATTTAATATTAACCCATAGGATCATTTGGCTGCCTATTTTCCCTATGGTAATTATATCTGACTTTAAATAATACTCAACTAGGGCTTTGCAATAATACTGGCAACACAGCATTATAATTCATATTCACTTATTAGGAAAGTTTCAAAATGCTTTAGTTATTACATTTTCCTTGCAGTGTTCTTTTGATATAGAAAAACAGTTAGCTAAATTCTGGTTCACAGGTGGGAAAAATAAAGAACAAGGCTGTGATTATCCAATATCTTGTTCAATATACCAGAAAATTCAGCAAGTTGAGAGTCAGGAAACCTGGATCTGATGGTTCACAAATGACCACAAGCCATGTAGGACCCTTGGATCTTAATTTCCAGAGGTGTAAAATCAGAGTTATAGTCAAAGGATTCTGACAGATGTTACAGCTTATGAGTATGCCCAGTATGTATGTGAGCACATTTATCTCCCAGGACATAAAGTAGAGTACCTTTGCTAGATTCTGTGAGGTAGATTGGCCATGGGGTTATGTCTAACATGACTATCACATTTGAAGAAACAGAAACTTTCTCTATAACCCTCCCAGCCTATCCTTTCTACCATTAAAGGTATCTCATGAGAGAGGTTCGAAAAACACAGATTCAAACTATTACCTATTAGGACAGAAATGTAAGAGTTTTTTATTTTGCTTTTTGTTTTCTCCCCATTGCCTCTGTATCATCCAATTTCTCATTTCCTTTCTTTGTTTCAGTTGCTTTACATTCTCTCTAAACAGTTTGATGAGTCTTGTCAGTCTTCTTACAAGAAAAGTGTAGCATGAAAAACTGATTAAGAGAGAGGTCATACACTGGAAGGCTACATTACTGGGCGTGTGGCTGGATTGGTTTATGGGGAGACCCCAAAGAAAACATCTACAAGGTTTTTCTCTTGGACTAGACAATTTCTCCAGAAAATTGTTTCCAGTCTATTCCCAGGAGAATTATTTTCCAATAAAACAGTCCCCTACAAGAAAAAAGGTCCTACTGGAATTTTCTTCTTTTTACCTGTGCTATGAACTATGAGAACCAAAAGGGATAGATGGTTCAGCAAACAACCAGCTCTGCCCCAATTAAGCCTCAAAGAAGAAGGAGTTCCTGGAACTTACTTAAGTCCACACTCACAGGAAGAAAAGTGCTAGGATTTCAATGTCAAAGCCATCTGATTTCAACACATACATGCTTAACCACATCTAGTTCATCTCTCCTAATCACAGTATCCTTTTCGTTCTTGAACCTTTATATAATCTTTCCTTTACATTTCTCCTTTAATGTGTTTCTTTCCAGGTGTTTTGTTCTTTGGAGTGATTTGAAGAACACAATCTCCAGAACAGTGGTTCTCAAACTAGTAAGCATCAGAGTCACTTCAAGGGTATGGAAACTTAGCCTGCTGGGCCACCTGCAGAGATCCTGATTCAGTTCGTCAGGATCTTCCAGACAATGCTCAGACAGCTGGTCTAGAGACCATACCTTTGGAACAACATCCATAAAGATTAAATTCAAGATTAGCAGAGAGTGAATGACTTGTAGCTGCAGCCACTGGTGAGGTGAGAGCTAATACCGTCCAGCTCAGCTGGGGCAACATCCCTTACAATTTTATTCAATCATGATAAGTTCAACACTCAATTTAACATTGAATGCTAATTTTCATTTTCCTTTCCTGTATTTATTGTTTAATTTATTCAACATGTTATTTTTATTGAATAAGAAGGTGAAAGGAAGGACTGCGCTGTTCCTTAAAAAGGAATAGTATGATAAAGGCAGAAGACAGGATGGAACGATGTGCTTTTCAGGACCCACAGCTGGCCAGGATGACTGAATTGTCAATTTAAGGAGCTTGTTGAATAGTAATTGTGTAGATTTGACTGGGCTAACGTGCTCAGATAGTTGGTCACACATTACTCTCGGTGAGATTTAAAATTAAATAGGTGGATTCCGAGTAAAGCAAATAGTCCTGCATAATGTGGTAGGTCTCGTCCATTCCAATGAAGACCTGGCTGGAACAAAGGCTGCTTCCCCTAAAATGAGGGAATTCTGCAGAAGGCTGTCTTTAGACGTCACTTGTAATACTGATTCTCTTCTTTGTCTCTAACCTGATGGCCTTCAGACTTGCACTGTAGGATTGGCTTCTACCTGGCTCTCCAGACTGCCAGCACGTCCTGGAAATTTTGCATTTGCCAACATCCACAATTGCACTAGCCAGTTTCTCAAAATCAGTCCCAATCTCTCTCTCTACACACACACATACATCACATATGTGCTAGTTATCACATATTTGCACATTTGTATGTGTACATATACTAATATACTAATGTAAGGTGCACAGATGAGTGGATTGAAATTAATATTTTAATAACAGAAGTTTTGATATAAAATTAAAAGAAAGGGAGGAGAATTCAAGCTTAGGTGACAAGGAGAAAATGGCACCATAAATAACAAAATGAAGAGGAATGCCTATTCGAGGGCTAAAAAAGGCATGAAAGAATCATGAATTTGAGATTCATTTTGAACCAAGTTAGATTTGATTTACTAATTGGATGCCCAGAAAACAATTTACATGGTTAGAAGTGAAATATTAATAATGCATAAGAAAATGTTTAGGGAGAAAAAAATATCTAAATTCCAAAATAACTTGAATAAGACTGTCAAGATTTTATTGCATAAATATGTATATTTCTATTAACATGATACTAAGCAAAACAAAAGTTTTAATAAACTGTATAGAAGAAATGCTGTATGTTCGTCATTTCTGCCAGTGCTTATATTAGTTAACAAACAGTTAATAAAAAAAATTCATTAATTATATGGAGTTTTTTTGTTTGTTTGTTTTTTTAAGAGACAGAGTCTCACTCTATTGCCCTTGGTAGAGGGCCGTGGCGTCACACAGCTCACAGCAACCTCCAACTCCTGGGTTTAGGAGATTCTCTTGCCTCAGCCTACCACGTAGCTGGGACTACAGGTGCCCACCATAATACCTGGCTATTTTTTTGTTGCAGTTTGGCTGGGACCAGGTTTGAACCCGCCACCCTTGGTATATGGGGCTGGCGCCTAACAGACTGAGCCACAGGCACCACCCTAATTGTGTGTTTTATATCTCTAATGTTTATGATGAACTCCAACTTTATCAAAGTGAGCACATGTGGCAGGTTTCAAGTACTATTAACTAGAATAGTATTAATTTATTAATTCTAAACTATTAAAGACATGAAAAATCATGGTCACGCATATGTATACACAACTAATTACTATTGATCACCTATTGTATACCAGACTCTTTGCAATATTTACTCTACTTCTTCTTCAGAATATCCCTCTTGGGTAGGTCTTTCTTCCCCAATCTATAGATGTGTTGTGACTACTTCCGTTGAGAACAGACAGGATCCAGTTTTATTAGGACACAAATTCTTATAATTTTGACAGCACTTAGGTGTGCGGAAGGGAAGATTTTTTTTTCACCTGATGATTCTAATGGTTATCAAAATTAAACATTTTTATTCATTAGAAATGCCTCAAGAGCCTTCTGTGGGTAAAGGTTTGTATCCTTTTTTGGTTCTGCTCAGTCACAGAGGAAGTTGCAATAAAAGTTCCCTCATGGTAAGACACTTAATTTTATTTCAGCTACTGTCTCCTCCCACTCTCCATAAAAAGTTTATGTACCACAGACCATAAAGAATACAAGTGAAGAAAGAGACTAACAGAACAGGACTGATGTAATCTGTGCTCTGCAAACACTCTTCCTCCATGCCATTTGTGAAAAAGAACAATAAGACTTTTCAGACATCTGTTTGGGGGATTTCAAAAGCTGAAAACATCTACAGACTTGAAGTAGTTATGAAAACTTTAACGCAATCTGCCATATTGGAAAGTAACACTGGTCAACATGCATTATCTTAAAGCAACCATTGCTTCCATATTTTGATTGTATAATTATTCCACTCTCCATTAGTCTAGACTCAAGTTTATTTGCTGTATGTGGGGACACTTCTCAGAGGTAAAATAACATTGTAAATTGAACTAGATTGCATATTTATTGTCCTGTCACATTTTCAGGCCTTGACACAAACCAGGGCAAAATCTTTTGAAGATGGTTCAGGATTCTGCAGCAGAAGAGGATGTGTCAGAAATTCAGCTTCTCAAGGTGCTGAAGCTGTTGGCTTCTCTGCAGCTAAATAACAAATTGGCTGATAGGCAAAGTGAGCAAGTGATCACTTACAAAAATCACTACAAAAGGTGACTGCCCTCCTGCTGCCAACCAAGAAGCTCATCTGTTCCTGCACAATGTTTTCTAATGGGTCAATGAATTCTTTTCCCTATTGGCTAAATATTACAATTTCACCAACCTTCCCCCACAAACCATTTCATACCATAAAATTGCCAAAAGAAAAATATTTTAAAAAATCACAAATACATGTTTTTGGAACATATTCTTCTTAGCAAAGTATCTCAAGAATGGAAGAAAAAGTATCCAATGTACTCAGCCCTAATATGAAGCTAATTTATAGCTTTCATATGATCTGTCTAATTTTAGGAAATATGTGCTTTTATAAATAGGACTCTCATATCCACTCTGAAACATCACATTAAACTCTGTGTCTTGTCCAACACTGAAACTGCCTAAGTTCTTTTTTGTCTCTGAATCAGAAATAGTCCAAGTTAGTAAACTAAGTGCCTGAACACATTAGCTAGATGCAGTCCAACAGCTCTCAGACCTTACGTAGGTAAGAGAAACCTAATGTGCTTTCACATGGGTTGTGTGGCTGCCCGTAAGTGCCTTAGTACATGTCCAGTGAAGCAGCATTGAACACAACGATCACTATTAATATTTGAAATTAAGGCCGGGTTTCTAATTATTCCAAGCTATGGACAGTTTGCCCATGAATTATTTTAAGACAAAACTATCTCCCTTCTGTCACCACCTGATGAATCTAGGATGCTGTCTGTGCCTCAAGAGCTGGCAGCTGTCTTCTCCATCACCGTCTCTTGCACATAAACCCTACAACTTGGAATGAGATATACTTTGGAATATACTCACACTTCATTTATTCTAACCACATTTCAGAACACCTAACAGCATGCCATGGAAATAATATTGGAATTGCATACAAGACATTTGTATTTCAATTCTAGATTTTCATTTTTTACTTGTAGGAACTTGGAAGACTCATTTAAGTTCTTCTGTGAAGTTTTTTTTTATCCCTAAATCTAACATAAAGATACACATTTCACAAACTTGTAAGAAATCAAAGGTCTCTACTAAATGGAATGAGCATCACAACTGGGCTATGCAGCACCAGGTAAAGACACGGATATTCTTTATGCGCGAAGACAGCTGCTGTGCGACTGTTACCAGTGTCTCTCAGTGGTCAGCAGAGCGGGGCCGAGGGGACGTCTCTGCTGACTTAACCATTTTCAGTACTGAGGCTTAAATATGTAATGTCACTGAAACTTGATTACAGTGTTATATGGGCTCTACTTATTTGACAGTCTGGTAAATAGCATTTCTATTTAAACTGGGGAGAGTGGCAGAGAACAAAGCCAGTTACATGCCTATAGCAACTTCCAGCAATGAATTAATGGTGTATCTATAGCGCCAGCACATAGTCTATTTAAATTGGATAGATGGCTGCTCTCCCTGTACCCATCTGCAACAGTCAATAAAGGAGTGTAATTCAGCTGAATAACATAAATCTCCCTCTGCTGAGATCCTTTGTTCATGTTTGTTGCTTTCCATACTTGAGGCTGGCTGTTAGACAACTCAATTTATCACTCATGTTTATTCATAACTTAATGCTATCTATATACCTACTTTAAAATCTCAAAGTGAAAATTAGTCCTTGATAGCATGCATTTCTATAATAATTTATTTCCCTAGGTCATTTCTACCATGATATGCAATTTACAGAGGCTTCTAATAAAAGCATCCCAAAGATTATGATGTAGTCATGGTAGTGACACTGGGTTAAAACTAAAGATAATTTTGATTTGTTTGCATATTCTTTTTTAACAAACATGACACTTTCCACCAATGCAAAACAAAACTCTCTGCTTTTACGTAGTAAGAAATGCAGGGTTATACTTCTTTCAAACTAAATTTCTTGTAACTCTCTTACTATCCAGAGTAAGAAATTGATCAGAAATATAGTTACTGTATGTTCAAAAATGACCTACTTCCTTCTTGGTTTATGACTTTTCATATCCTGAGTGTCCATCAGTGAAACACAACAGCTCATGAAGGTTGAATAGTAGGCATCAGGAGATGGCAGAATAACTCAATTTCAAATCTTAGCTAAGCACTCACACTAGGTGTGAAGCTGATTAAAGTTACACAACATTTCTGGGTGGTAAATTTTAAATGAGCTAAAGCATGTGAACCATCCAGCACTTAGTGGGTGCTCAATTAAAGTAGCACATGTTATTTTTGCAAACGTAGCCTTCGGATGTGACTCTTCAGGAAAGAGACTCACTCACAGAGTGCTTTGGGCATCAGAGCGAGGGCAATTGTTTTAGGAAGGGAACACCCGATAATAGAGGGAGTTAAAAGGATGAAAACTATAATTCCCTAAAAGAAAAATTTGATCTAAAGATTTATTTCTTATAGTACAGGAATCTTATTTTTGAAGTTGAAGATATAAACTCATATCTTGATTTGACAATCTAGAAAATGGCTGGATTTAAAATCAAATCTACCTAAAAGTGTTGTTTCTCTAAATTAACTTTAGTAGAGAATTTCCTGACTTCCTCACATGCACGTATGTCACCACACATCTTTTAACCATATTGGGCAAGCCAGATGGGGCCTTCTAAGGACACCTGGACGCAAACCGAGTGAGTCGTAAACCCAAGGTAGTTTCTTTCACATATGCAGTTAGCAACTGCTCTGCGTGTCTGAAATAATATGCTTCTGCAATTTATTTTTGTTTTATGAAAAGAACAGTGGCGTATATTAAAAGACCACTAAAAGAGAGAATAAAAATATAATGAATGTGCTCCAGATACACCACAAGCAACAAAGAGAAGATATGATTGTCAAGTTATCACACTAGGTGGCTGGAGACGTCCTGAAAACTGGTTTGGAGGAATGGTGAGACCACTCCTGAAAGGCACATAGGAATCATTCAGTGATTTTTTTAAAGTTAATTTAAATCTTTTGCTGAGGTGGAGGTGATGTGAATTTTCCTGTTAAATATTGCCAACCCAATGCATCTTTTAACTCCCATTATTAATAAACAACAGAGAGAAGAATTAGCTCCGGCTGGTCCAGCGTTCAGAAGTGTCACCCGTGGACCACTGATCCAACCATCTTTTCCATCCCTTACCTTTTCAGGACTATACATATTTGCCTTGTTTAGTGGAGAGAAGTAAATTGAAGTTGTTGGGAAAGATTTATCATCAGGCACTCAAGGGAAACAGGCTGGTTGACTTGGAGCTTAATGAAAGAAGCAAGAAACAAGAGAAATGCCCTTTAATTATGCAGGACCTGACGGTGAGCTGTGATGATGGAGTCCACACAGGTTCTCTGCAGGACCACAGGGTCAACTGTGCCAATGGAGTCCACACGGAACAGTTGTTCTCCACCATCCACCCCTGTCTTCTGGAACGTGCCATTTAGATGAACGTGGAACATGGGCTGTGCATCTTACCAGTGCTGTCGAATCACCAATGATCGTGTCGACCAGACATCAGTTTCAAAACCAATTTTGTATTCATCACTCAACTTCATAGGAAATAATTGAATATATCACTTCAGTTTTAGTAAGTCAAAAATTCAGGAGTAATAGGAATTGACCATCACGACTTCCTTACTTTCAGTATTTAATGATAGGAGGAGAGAAAGTAGCTATAGGAAAAGGAAACAAATCAAAGTCTGTGCTGTATTCAGTGATCTTAAAGTTTATAGCTATTTGATGAATTAAATTTCATGAAATAATTCCATCAATGAAGGGCAATTTACTTATAATATCTGTACATGTGAAATTGATACAGAATTCCCCCACTCAGGGCTGGACAGGGACTCCCCCATTTTCTAGGCCCAGGTGAACTCAGAAGTCAGACCCCTTAGCTGCCCTTTCCAGGCCACACCCTCGGGGCTCCAGCAAGGTCTTGAGCAAAGCAGCCTGGAACATTTTGGGGGGTGGTTCCACCTTGAGTAGGGAGCACACACCCTAATCCCTTCCTTGAGACAAAAACTGCAAAGACTTGATAACCTTGTCCCAGGAGAGGGACTGCATTTGTTCATTAGTTAATACACTCATTAAATTTGAAAAGTCCTGGCCAACATGTAATATATACCCCCAGATAAAGAGCCTATGGGGGAGACTTCTGACTTGGGTTTTTCCCTTTGCCAGAAGCTCTGGTGCTTTTCACTCCTCCTGCATTTTTTTTTTGTTTATTAAATCATCGCTGTGTACATTAGTGCAATCATGGAGTATGATGTGCTGGTTTCATATACAATCTGAAATATTTTCATCAAACTGATTAACATAGCCTTCATGGCATTTTCTTAGTTATTGTATGAAGACATTTGCATTCTGCATTTACTAAGTTTCCCTGTACCCTTCTGAGATGCCATTGGTGGGGCAGCACCTCCTGCATTCATTCTTTTATGTCTAATCAAATCCTATCTCACCACTGCTCTGTGTTGTGTGGGTTTATTTTTCAAATCTCAGAGACCAAGGACCTACTGAAGACGAAATTCCTGACACAAAATCATAGAAGGTGATAAATCAGGCAGTGCAAACAGAATGGAATTCCAACAAATACAAGCTAGACCAACAGAACCCGCACAGCTTGACATAGACTTATCAAAGAAGGGTCACTAAGCAACGCTACAAGGACGTCTGCAGAGACTGAGCCTGGAGAGATGAGCGTCTGGAACCTGCTGGGAGGAAGCACCTGCCCTGGATGCCCGACAACGTCATGCCTTGCTGGAGACTGAGTGTCCACAGGACTCAGGGTGAGAAACTCCTGAGCACTGAAGTCACAGGAGTCCCCACGCTGGCCCCGGTGCCCCATCACTCTCTCATGGTGAAGTTCCAAGAACGCTCTCTGATCCCTAGCAGGGAGAGGGGGAGCCCTCCTAGAGCTTTCTTCATAACTAAGGTCAACTGTCAGAAAGAAAAGCTTCCTGCTGGGCAATGAAAGAACATTTTCCTACCTAGGGTCCTCCAGCCTGATGTCACACCCAGGAGGAGGAAAACAGAAACAAGGTCAACAGGAGGTGTGGAAATGGAGTGGGAACTCCATCCAGGGAAAGCAGCAAAGCATAAAAAATGTGAAAACATCACAAATATAAACACACACATCCTCCTGGAGGAGGGAAGAGCCACTTGTGAGGCGTGGATGCCTTTGTTCCCACACACCCTCCCCATCTGCCGGGATTACCTCCTGGACTGCAGGTGACAGAAATGTGAGGCCCGGGGCTCAGTCAGGGGAGGGACAAGAGAAGCCGCAAAGCCAAGAAGGAAAACCCCAAAAGGACACCCAAGGAGCCTGACGTTTCTGGTTCTGAGACTACAAGACACACTAAGTGCAGTGCACGTCCCAGCAGGTCTGTAAAGGCAATGCTCTCACTAAAAGCCTGTTTACCCCAGTAGACTTCGCCCTCTGCAGCTTGTTCTACTTTCAACAAAAAGATAAAGCAAATACCAAAGGCAAGAAAAATACACAGTCTGAAGAGAAAAGGAGAGCATTGGTGAACGTGAAGACGGTTTAACAGGAACATCCCAAGCAGAAATGTAAAGATAAAAAGGGATTTAAAAAAATAAACAGGACATCCAAGAAATGCAGGGAAACCTGAACATGTGTGGCATCTATGACCCCAGGGGGAGCAGTGGGAAGTCAGAGGAAATATTTAAAAACAGAAAGAATGAGGCCCCCAAACTATTTGAAAAAAATAATGGGTGGGAATTTTCCAAAATTAATGAGACACATCAAGTCACAGGTCTGGAGAACATCAAGAAAAACAGAACGACAACCAACAAAATAATAAAACACAGATATAAAGGATAAACCCAGACTTATCATTTTCAAAGTCCTTAAAGCCAAAGACAGAGAAAAAGTCAGGAGGGAAACCGGTGGGAAAGAACTCACGTAGAACAACCAGGACAATTATAGCACAGGAATACAGGGATAGGGGAAAGGGAGGGGAGGGGTGGGGGGAGGATGGGTAGAGGGAGGGCAATTAGTGGGAACACACCTACGGTGCATCTTAGTAGGGTACTGGC
>CAUYON010063362.1:0-12877 GCA_963573935.1 Arctocebus calabarensis
TGGATTCGAACCCACCAGCTCAGGTGTATGTGGCTGGCGCCTTAGCCCGTTGAGCCACATGCGCTGAGCCTGCCTTTAAATTTTTCTCAGAGCCTGTACCCTGTCCCTAGTACAGAGGGTTTGAGCAGGGAGGTGGAAGCTGAGCCCCCTTAGCCCTGTCTTGCCAATTCTGGGACCCTGTCAAGAAGCAGGAGCTCCAGAGCCCCCAGCCCAGAGCGGCTCCCCACAGGTTGTGGGGGAAACACTCCTTTGGGTCTGCTAGGCTGCAGTTTTCAGTTCTCCCTCATGTGGAATCCATCCGTCAGATGGAGGGGACCAATTAAATGCCCGAAGAGGCACTAATAGCCAAAGCCAGCAGAGTGTGACAGCTCTGAACAGAGGACACCAACACCTCTCCTGCCCCGAACCTTGGTCTCTCAACCCCAGGACCTGGACGCCAGAGATGGTAAGGGGGGCTGAGCTGAGCCCTCTTTAAACCCACTGGCCCAGAGCCCACCACGAGTCCTCCCCAAACCCAGGCCCTGCCCTTTGGAGGGTCACTTACCAGATTCTGTCAGTGGGAGTCAGCAGTCAAAGGAGATGGGGACAGACAGAAGAAGCCGAAGAGGAGGAAGGAATTGGAGAGAAAAGACAGTGAGATCCTGGGTCAGGGTAAGAAAGGGAGCCCTAGATGAACCCCGGGACCATAGCCTGCTCTAGGGGAGCAGGCCCCTCTGGGCTCTGATGGCAATAGCTTCTGGGGTCTTGAGGAGGCGTGTGTACATGTTTGCACAGGTGTGCTGGGCAGTGGAACAGGAGAGGGACCAGCCTGGGATCCAGAAGGAAGGGGTGTGGGGCATGAAGGGTGAGGAGGCCAAAAGGTAGGGCACCCATCTCCCTCATCTCTGTCAACTCCCTCCCAGAAGGCCGCAGCAGGGGCTGGGAGGGGTGGCTCATCCTTGTATCCTACTCCCAAGAGCCCAGATAAAATCCCTGCAGGAAACAACCCCAAACACTGTCATGTTTTTATTTTCCCAACATGACAAATGTCAGAGACATGATAAGCAGACACATGGAAAACATTCCCATAGTTAAAAAGCATAAAAAGCACACAATGTGTCTTTCTCCCTTGGCCCAGCTACTCAAGAGCCCAGAGACAGACATCATACCCCTTTCCCCAGTCTCTTTCCCCCGGAAATTGTCCCATATATGACCATATGGAGGCATATGTAATGGTCACATATGCGACAATGTGTTCTTTAGACTCAAACGGTAGCATGCTACACATGTTGCTCTGTATAGGATTTTTTTCACGCAAAACTGTCTTGGCAATTGTTTCATAATTTTCATCACAAATAGATGATGCTAACAAGGATGATAAAAAAAAAAAAAAAGCACACATTTATGGAGCACCTACTCTGTGCCAGGCATTGTTCTAAACACTTTATAAGGGCCAAATATTTGCCTCATTTTCCTTAAGGGCTGAAGTACTTCCATCAACTTATTACACAGTTCTCTGCATGGTTCTGGAATGCTGAGAGCACCTTAGGCTGTGTAGGTCAGGCCTCAGTCTAAACACCCCATCAGGCCTAGACACACAGGGCACGCTCAGGTGACTGGGCTTTAGCAGCTCTTCCTCACCTTCACTTGGTTACTCTCCCCAGGGCCATGAGATGGAGATGAAAACCCCTCTCATGGAAAGGGAGCTCAAAATGGTTGAGTGAGCTGCCTATGTTTGCACAGGGAGCTGGCGGCAGAGTAAGGGGTAAGAGGCCAGGCCCAGCTCCCAGGCCAGTGCACCCTCTCACAATCCTATGCTGCTTCTCAGGCCAAAGGAAGCACAAGGCTGGTCAGTGCGGGCAGAAGTGCAGGGCTGGACAGTGTGGGCATCTGCAGCGCCAGTACACGGCACGAGATGCATTGGTCCTGCAGTCAGCAATGAATGTCAGTTACTGGAGCTGACTGTGATGATAAAGCAGGCACTTCACGGTCCAGCCCAGGAGAGGCCAAGCAGGGGAGACTACTCCGGAAGGGGATGGTTTGAGCTGGTGTTAGGAAGGGGGGAAGGTACTATTTTTGGACTCCTTTGGACCAACCGAGGAGGGATGCCAGGTGGAGGAAATGTCTTTAAAGGGGATCCTTAGCCTGTCTCAGAATCACCTGAAAGGTTTGTTCAACTGCAGAGTGCTACCCTCTCCCATTCCTCTTCCCTCCCCCCCAGGAATTTCTGATTCTGTAGGTCTGGGTTAGAGCCTGTAAATTTGCATTTTTATTCTAAGTGAAACTGATCTGAGTCAACCCTTTGAGAACCACTAGCCTAAGCAAAGGCATGGAGTGCAGAATGAATAATAAGTGTGCTATTATTATTTGGAAAGGGTCCCTGTTAGGGAGGTTTGGAGCCACATGCAGGTCACACCAGTGCTGCCCTCCTCACCCCACTCAGAACTGCCAGCAAAGCAGAGAAAAGAAATGCCCAGAGCCACTGTGTCAGAATCTTGGGATGGAGCGGGTGGGCGGCTGGGTAAAGTCACAGTGTTCCCTTGGTCCCCAGAGAACCATCCACATAGCCACGGTTTGGAAGACATCAGTGGGGCAAAGACAGCAGTTCACAGGCATCACAGGAGAGGTAAACAGGGAACAGGCATAGAGAGGTACTTCCACCAGGCTCACACCAAAATCCCCTGGGCAGCTTTAAAACACCGCATGCCTAGGCTGTACCTAGGACCACAGAAATCAGACTGGGGAGCAGATGGACGCTCAGGCATCAGATTCTGTAAAGCTCTTCAAGTTATTCACGCCAAAGATGAGAACTACCAGGGTAGAACGGCAGTTTTCCATGTGTGATTCTGGAACCGCAGCATCAGCATCACCTGCGACCTTGCTAGAAATGTAGATCTGGGGGCCACCACCAGACAGAACTTCGGAATCAGAGACTCCATGGGTGGGGTCTCACACTGTCTCAGCAAGCCCTCCAGCCATTCTGATGCACATTGACATGTGAAAACCCACTAGGGGGTTGGGGCAGCTCCCATGGCCAATCATGTGCAGGCTGAGGTCAACCATGTGGGGACTGAAGGGTTACCTGAGGAGATGTGTGAGCTCCATGTAGGTTCAGGTAAGTACCTGGTGAGGCTGGAGCACCCAAAAGGGGATGAGCCTCCTGACCCCACAGGAGAGCTCTCTGGGCCTCCTTCCCACTGCAGTCAGCAGAACCCCCACGTCACCTTCTGACCAAGTGCCCTCCTCTGCTCAGCCTGCCCCTTCCAGAACCTACCCAAAGGGCCAGTTCCTGCTTAGATTTGTGACTGTCAGCCCTCAGGATGTGTATGTGACTGGGAGTGATTCACCCAGCTTGCTGAGGTGGTGCAAACCCTTACAGACCACAGACAGCATTTATTAAATGAAAGCATTTGTCAACCCCTGAAATACAGGCTTCACAGACTTAACAAGAATCTACACAACAGGCCAATAACATTAGCATCAGCTTGCCCCTTTTCTGGAGAGGGAAACTGAGGCCAGAGAGCATCTGTCCCAGTCCCACAGCTGCGAAGGAAGGACTGGAAACTTCTAGACCAGTCCTGGCCCTCCGGCACAGAACATGGCTCCTCATGCAATGCCAAGAGCTGGTGCGGTGCCCCACACACAACCAAGTGGAAGAACATGGGCCAAGGCACCCACCAAGGTCAGGGGCAGACGCTTATCCTGGCTCGCGCCCCGCCTCCTCCGTGCCCTTGTCCCACGCAGGGGCTGCCTTGGCGGGGCGGACGCGCGGGGCAGGCAGGAGGTACTTTGGGAGCTGTCTAGGGGCGATTTTGTTGGGGATGCAGATAAAGAGAAACATCAAAAGGAGCCCAGTGTGTGTGGAGAGGAGCCCGTGGATTAAATTCTCCTCCAGCTGGGAGAGCCGATGAGGAGGCTGATAGGCGGCCGCCGCGGGTCCGGGAGCCGAGCGTGCGGGTCCGGGAGCCGGCGGCTGCCCGCGGGGAGGCTCGGCGGTATTTATTTATCAGGAGGGGGTAGGACACATGAAATGCGGCTCCGGCACTTTGCTCCTGACGACGGCAGACTTTCCCCCCTCACGAGGGCAGCGCCTTATCAGCCACTGCCAGAAGGGGCTGCTCCTTCTCCCCAGTTTCCCCAAACCTGGCTCCCTCCTGCCCCCGCCCCCGCCCCAAGGTGGAGCGCGGCCTCGGGTCGGCTGGAGCCGGCCCAGCTCCCTCCCATGAGTGCTCAGCGCTGGGCCCTTCCGTGCGTGGGAGTGCAAATTTCAGGCTGGTCCCTGCTGCTGTCAGGCTGGGTAGGGTTAGCCTGACTTCTCGCTGAGTGTGGCTCTCCCGTCATCGCAGAGCACCTGAGCTTCCCTCCGTAGATGACCTGGTTCCCAAGGGGAGGAAGGCCAGACCCAACTCCAGGCGCCCTCCCTAGACGCCTCCTTCACCCCTCTGCCTCCTGCCTGCCCCACCGTCCCTGTCACGCCTCCCTGCTGACAGAGTCACCAGTTCCCCCCCTCCATTGTTCTCCCCCCACTCCCATCAGTCAATATGGTACCTGGGTTAATGACCTAGTGGTGTGATGCAGGGGAAAGAGAGCAGGAGTCACACAGGCTCGGTCATGTGTATGACCTTAAGCAGCTCACTTCTACTCCCAGAGCCTCAGTTTCTTCATTTGTGAAGTGGGGAGAGCGGAGCATACCTCACAGGGTTAAATGAAAGCGGTACAGATGTTGTTCCTTTGCCCCAGAATATTTTGTGAGCATGTGATTGCATTTCCTTGCCTAAGCCAGGGGATTCCTTAACGGAAGGGGCTTTGTGTACCCTAAGTGCCAGAGAACCCTCATCCCATCCTGTGAACTACAGCATGCCCCTGTAGGGGACTTTAGTTCCTTTTAACAGAAAAGGAAAGACCAGGGTCATGGGAATGCAGGGTTGACTATGGAAGGGGGGCAAGGACGAAGGCCATGTCTGTGGGAAGGGTGAGGCTGGGGATGCTGAGGCAAGAAAGAAGGGCCAGGGTTCTCAGGAGGCACCCGGGGAGTGCTGTGGGCTGCTGGGACACCCTCAGCTCAAGCCAGGAATGAGCCTGGGGACCTGGAGTTCAGAGTGACCCCCAGAGTCAGTGCCACCCCTCACAGAAACCTACCCTGTCCAGAACTCAGGCCTGCCAGGGAAGAGTCCCAAGATCCAAGATTCTAGAGTATGAAGCCCTGACTTTAGAGGTATTTAAAAACACAACTTTTGGAGTCAGACCTGAGCCCAGACCCAGGCTCTGCCCTCTTCAGCTGCGGTCTTTGCACAATTTTACTACACTGAGCCTCAGTTTCCTCATCTGCAAGGTGGGCAGAATGAAACCTACCCAACAGGGCTACTGTGGGTAAGCTGCCATATCTCGGTCAAGTGCCTGACAGAGTAAGTGTTCGGGGAAGGAGTACTGTCATTGTTCCGGAAAGGGTGGTGTAGAGGAGAAGGTACCCCTGGAAATGGGCTATTTCATAGACCTTGGTCTGGGATGAGAAGCAGGCAGAGAAGGGCAAAGCTTGGATGCTTGCAGAGGCGAAGGGACTCGCCATGCCCATCCCGGGTGGGGGCTGGGGGTCTGTTCCTCTCATCTACTGTGTTTTCTGTTGGTTTAATTCATGCTGTTGAGCAGCAGAAAATCAAAGTCTATTGAAGCTGCATTCTTTATCACTCCTTTGTCCAGCCTTCCACTTAATTAACCCCAATCAGACAAAGTAAAGTGGACCTTGGCAGAAGGCAGGTCTCTCCTTCCTCTTTCATCTCAAAGCGTGCTGCTTCTCTCTCAAGTTGCTACACCTAAGGGGAGACACCCAGTTTCTCTGCTCCTGCCTGCCTCTTTGGGGCAGCTGCTTGCTGTGATGTTAGAACCCAGAAAGCAACGGAAGGAGCCTGGAGGTCACATCTTGGCTTAACCCCAAGGGACACAGACAAGCCCACACTGGCTGGAGCTCAGCCCTGCTTTCTCTTCTGCATTTTAGGCTTGTCTGGCTACCGGTGCTCAGAGGCTCCACTTCTCCACTTGGAGCCTGCATCAGGGAAGGAGGCTGCTCTCCTTTCAGGCTCTTATCCCACTTCTTCCCAAGCTCCTCTGTGGTTTGGATCCTTGAGGGACATGAATCTGAGGCCAGGAATTCTCTGGTGCTGCCATATATTGCTTAATGACTGGAAAAGGCTCCACCCCCCTTTTCCCCTCTGGACCTCATTTTCCTGATCTGCAAAATGGGAAGCTTGGGCTGGGCAGTTCTCTAAGGCCTGTTAACAACCACTGTGCTCTTTCAAATTGCTTTCTACGCATGCAGCCCAAGATCTCTCTCCTGTTGCTCTTGTCTCCCTTCTCTTCTTTTCTCTGCTTTACCTTTCTCTCGCTTCCTCTCTTCTGCTGTGGACGGAATGCTTGTGTCCCCTGCCTTCATATGTTGAAATCCTGACCCCCAAGGAGGTTGGGACCTCTGGAGATGATGAGATCATGAGGGTAGAGTCCTCATTAATGGGATCAGTGCCTTTACAAAAGGGATCACAGAGTGACCCTTGCCGGTCTTGCCATATGGGGACACAGAAAGAAGACAGCGTGTATGAACCGGGAAGCAGGCTCTCACCAGACACTGAATCTACCAGTGCCTCGGTCTTCCACTTCCCAGCCTTCAGAATGGAAAGAAGTAAGTTTCGGAGGTTTCTAAGCCACCCAGTCTATGGCAGCTTGTTCCAGGAACTGAATGGACTAAGACATCCTCTCTTCCCTCTCTACCTTCCTACCCCCTTGCTCTGTCCCCCACTTCTCTCCCTGTCCCCCTCCTTTCCTGCCCACCCTCCCCTCCCCAAGTTATCTGTTGAATTCCACACACGCCTGCACAGACGGGATCAATCCGAGGCTGCCTTGCCTTCAGCTTATCTCTGCTCCAAATGATTGATTTTCCCTCTTTAAGAGTAATTTGCTGGTGAATTCCATGTATTGCAAAAACCCCTGTGAAATCTAATTCAATCCGATTGGCAGCTGGCACTTTGGGGGAAGAATACTAGAGAGCCATCATTTTCATCACAGATGTGTATTATCTGTCCATAGAAGAGGGCGCCGGGGCCGGCAGGTATTCCTCACCTGCTTGTGCAGACTTCCCTTCCCTCCCTCCGGTCACCCCTGAGCCAGCCTCAGAGAAATGAATTACAATGTGTACTGAGTACCTGCATTAAGGCAAATGAAGGAACAGTCACCTGTTTTCCTCACTGTAGCCTATCAGCCAGTGCACTATGGGAATCTTACACTTTTAAAGCCAACTATACCTTGCCACTTATCTCTTTGTGTCACCCTAATCCCATTCCTGACCAAAGAATCCGAACTCCAGGTTCCCAGCCAAGCCAGGGTCACATGGTTCGTAGCTTAGCCTTGCTGACTTTCTCTTCTTCATTCCAGGCTTGTTTGGCTCAGAGCCTCAGTTTTTCTACACTGTCAGTGGGTCACCTCTCAGGCTTGAATTGGAAATGGTGGGCCACTGTCTCTAGGTCACCAGCTGCCTTGGTTTGCCTGAGACTGAGACAATGATAAAACCTAGACAAGTTGCAAGTAAGTAAGAGAGGGTCTCTGGATAGAGGCCTGTCTGTGAGAGCCCAGCAGGGGGCAGTCGCCACTGTGGGCCATGTACAAGGCAGGTGCACTATGGGATGGCGCACTTGGAACAGACAGCTAGGGGTTCTGAGGATCCAGCCTCAACCACGCTAGCTGCAGTTTTTCACAGGTGCTTCCCTAAAGCTGCTTTGATTTCCAGGGTTCATTGCTCACAAAGGAGCTGGTGCTCTGTGGGAAAGGATGGACACAGATGACTGATGGCTCTGGCTCAGTCTTGGAGACCAACGCTAGGGGTAGCTCCTGTCTAGGGGGTCATAGATGCCACCCATGCCCAAAAGAAAAGTTAACTGGACCTATCCCAGTTAAGCACACTGGCTTCATTTCTATGCTCTGAGCAAACAGGTATTTCTAGTGGGGGCTGAATCTTTGGTCCTCCCTGTGACTATACAGCCACCAGCCCATAGTGGGTGTATGCTGAGATGAAGTAGCCTTGGGGGCTGGTCAGGGCCTGTGGGCAAGGTTTATGTGGAAGACCCAGGTAACACAGGGGGACCTTTCTAGTTCCAGATATAGCAGCTACTGTGACAGCCACCTGGCTGGTAATTCGTGAGAAAAGGACAGAGAAAGCCACTTAGGATTTATGAGGCCTGAGTTTTCAATTGCAGTATACCATGCTCTACTCCCCAAACCCCCATAATCTCAGGGGAACCAGGCTTTGACCCTCCCTCCATCCCTCCAGCATGGGACCCTGTTTGGAAGGTACCCGCCTCACACACAAAGCCCAACAATCCCTTCCTTGTGGCCCTGTCCTGCTAACCCTCTTAGCACAGGGGGCCATTTTCTGTCACATTAAGTACCGTGCTAACCGATTGTGCAACTGGAACTCTAGGGGGCCATTTTCTAACTTTAAAGCCTGGCATTCTAATCCGAATCTTACAGTTTTCACCTCACCCCTCTACCTGGCTCAACCGCTTCCCTCACGCCTGCACCTGAGTTTTGGCTGGGGTTGGGGCAGGGCCTAAAGTGGGGTCTAAGTGTTCACAGAGATGCAGGGTGGAGAGTCCAGAATGCAGGAGAAAGAGGTGTGCATATTTGTCCCGCCCCTCAGCCTGGGACCCCTCTTGGCCTCACTGGCCTCCTGGGTGTCCCAGCCTCTGCCTCCTGGCCAGGCCCTCTAGGGGCCTTCGGATAAAGATCAGGGAGGGCAGGCTCCAACGCTGAGCCCACTCAGTAGCTGCCTGCCACTGTCTATTTACCATGCTAAAACTATTTCCCTGCTCCCACAGAGGGAGAGCTGTGTGGCTGGGCTGAGAAATCTAAATGCCTTATGGAAATCAGGAGAGGGACACGGCCAGCTGCTAATCACACCACTTTGTATTCCACTGTCTCTCCTCTAAAAGTGAGTCCGTCTTCCTCATGGCTTGGGGAGATGGAGAGGAGTGGAGGGAACAGGAGAGGGACAGCCCTGGAGCTGACCCGCTTTGTGACCTCAGGCAAATTATTTGCCCTCTTGAAAGCACATAGAGTGAGAATCAGATGGAGTCTGTCAGGCTAGGGCAGACATGACATAGCTGGTCTGGTTAGCTTTTAAATTAGAATATTGTGGCTCGGCGCCTGTGGCTCAACGGGCTAAGGCACCAGCCACGTACACCTGAGCTGGCGGGTTCGAATCCAACCTGGGCCTGCTAAACAACAATGACGGATGCAACCAAAAAAAAAAAAAAAAAAATGGCTGGGCGTTGTGGTGGGCGCCTGTAGTCCCAGCTACGTGGGAGGCGGAGGCAGGAGACTCGCTTGAGCCCAGGAATTGGAGGTTGCTGTGAACTGTGATGCCACGGCACTCTCTCCAGGGTGACAGCTTGAGGCTCTGTCCCCCCAAAAAATAAAAATAAAAATAAATTAGAATGTTGTTCATTGTTTATGAGTCATGAGTTCTGCCAATTATTCCTTAAGATAAGGGTTAACATGGACTTCACTTTGAACTTAAAGGTATAGAATTATAATGTTGGACATGGAAGAACAGAACAGTGTGGGAGAGGCTACTCTCACTGTTCTCCAGAATCACCAGCCTTCTGACAAAGTTTGGTGGACCTTTCTCCGTCTCTGCATTTTTTTTTTTTGCAGTTTTTGGCCGGGGCTGGGTTTGAACCCACCACCTCTGACATATGGAGCCGGCTGGAGCCAGTGCCCTACTCACTGAGCGACAGGCGCCGCCCTCTCCGTCTCTGCATATTGACTGACAATGACAAACAACTGGACCCTCTTCATCCACTAAACTCTGGGCTGCCCTTCAAAATGAGGGATCCTGTTGACTTAACGACAGTGGAGAGAAGCATGGTACTAACTTAGCCTAAAAGTCTGCTGTTTATGCCAAGACCTTTCACTTCATCTTTTTGGGGGGGTAGGTGGGAAGATCTTCAATAATTTAAAATTTATTTTCTTAATCCACATGCAGTAAAACTGACCTTTTTTTGGTGTATAGTTCTATGATGTATAACACATGTGGAGATGTGTTACCTACCCCTCGAACCAGGACAAAGGACAGTCCCACCACTCTAAAAAACTCCCTTTTCCTATCTCTTTACAATCACCCTCCTCCCACTGTTACCCCCTGGCAACCTCTGATCTCTTTGTCATTATAATTTTGTCTTTTTGAGACCGACACAGGCTATATAGAACATATCATTTGACACCGGCTTCCTCTACTCTGCATGATGCCTTTGAGATTCATCTGATTCTCACTTGGCCTTGGTGATCTGCTTGTTTAAGCACAGCCCCGTCCCTGCAGGACTAGGGGGCACATCTGCATGGATCCCAGAGCTGGGTATGTGTGGGGGGTCCTGCACCCTGTGAGAAGACTGGCCTCCTGAGTGCCAGAGGAGGGCATTGGAGGTGGGCGAAAGGGGGACAAGTGGATTAAAAAAAAAAAAAAGTCTGGCAGGCCTGCTCAGTAAATGTTAGCAGGTTTGAACCTTTCCTAATAAGGGCAATCAAAATAAGTTATTATGCTAAAAAGAGAAGTAAACCCTGTCATCCTCACTCTTGCTCCTCCCTGCGTCCCCCCAGGGGTGGCTCCTTCTCAGTCCACCTCATCTCCCCTGAGTCATTAGTGTCCTTGGCTGCCCAGCGCCCACCCTCCTCTCTGGTCTATCCACACCCCTTTCCCGAGGGAGGCCAGCTAGACCTGTGGCTTTAAATACCACCTGGATGTTGGTGACACTTTCATTTCCATCTCCAGCCTGGATCCACACAGTGGGGGCTGGGGCTGCGCTCCGCAGAGCCAACTGCTGGGTTTCCAGGGTTCAGGAGAGCCAGCTGTGCTCATGGAGGGATATTTACACTACAGAGACTACGGAATGCTGCAAGTCAGGGTCCCTCACCCCAAAGCCACTTGCCGGACGTCTTGCAGCACAAGCCCATCTGCCTTCTTGGCATTTGCATTTGGAGGTAACAAGCATGTCAGGTGGAACGTGTTGAAAGCTAACCTGTGGTTCCATCATCCCCTCCCCAAATCGACTGCTTTACCGTAGCAAAAAGTAAGAACTTCATTTTTCTAACGGCTCAGGCCAAACCCCAGTGCGGTCCTTCTTAACTCCCTCCTTGCCTCCGCCCAACACCAGCAAATCCTATCGACTCTCCTTCAGCACAGACTCAGCAGCTGATCACTTCTCACTCTCCACACGCCTCCCGGCCACCACCAGCACCACCACCGATCTCATTGGAATGACTGCAAAGAACGGCCTCTGCCTTTTCTATCTATCTACCCACCCTTACCCTGGCAGCCAGAGCTTTCTTGTTAAAAAGCAGTTTTTAAATTGAGGTAAAAGCCACATAACATAGAAGTCAGCATGCCAACCACTGTCAAGTGTACAATTCAGTGCTTTTTGCTATATTCACTAGGTCGTGCAACCGGGACTACCTCTATCCAGTTTCAAGACATCTTCATGACCCCCAAATAAAACTCTATATCCATAAAGCAGTCACAACCCCTCCTCCTCCAGCCCTGCCAACCACTAATCTGCTTTCTGTCTGCACCGACTGGCCTCTTCTGGGCATTTCCAATGGCATGGTAAGATGAGTGGTCTTTTGTCACTCAGCACAATACTGGCTGTTGAGGTCCATCTCTGTTGCAGCCCTCGTCAGTACTTCTTTCCTGTAACGGCCAAGCCGCAGTCTGCTGTGCGGAAACATCACATTTTTTTCACCTATTCAGCAGCTGATAGACAGACACCTGCATTGTTTCCAGAGCATCCTTTTGAAACTTCACATATATCACATTGCTGCCTGCTGGTTCCCACTGGGTCCCCTCAGGTGGCTTCCCGTCTCACTCTGAGAGCAACCCTCACCCCAGCCCCCTCTCTGACCCTGGCCTCTTCACCCATCCCACGCACAGGCACAGGCGTGCTCCTGCCCCCAAGGCCCTGCCTCTGCTCTTCCCTCTGCCTGGAATGCTCTTCCACCAGATACACACAGGGCTCACCCCCTTGCCTCACTGCATCTCAGGATGTCCTCTTATCAGGGAGGCCTCTTCTGCTGTCCTTCTGCTCCCTAGCACTCCCTCCACCCCTGACCCGGCTGGATCGTCCTCCACGGCTCTGTACCTTAAACGTTAAGTTCCAAGGTGTGGACTTTGTTGTGCTACCAGATGGATAAATGGTTCCTAGAATGGCATCTGGCACCTAGTATGTGCTCACTGAATAATTGCTGCATAAACGGATGAACTCCCAGGGCATCTGTTTCTTCTTTCTGAGCTGGCCCCATTACTCTGCCTTTGTATCTAGCCCCCAGGTATCTTTTTCCTGTGCTCTGTGACCTTCCATAAAAGGTTTCCTCTCTTAGCCTCATTTTGCTCATGAGATATCACCTGCTGACACTAGCACTTGTCAGGACCAAGGAAGGGAAAACAGTGCTCTGTACCTTCTAACCCGGGTTGTAAACATCTAACAACCTGGATGCTAAAAACGGCTTCTCACTCTCAATTCCTTTTAACGAATTCCCTTCTAACAGATGGAGAAACTGAGGCCTGGAGAGGGAACAGAGAGAGTCTGCCCTAAGTCTTCATGTACAAAGGAGCGGCACAGGCTCAGCACCTGTGGCTCAACAGACTAAGGTGCCAGTCACATACACCTGAGCTGGCGGGTTCGAATCCAGCCTGGGCCGCCAAACAACAATGATGGCTGCAACCAAAAATGGCCAGGCGTTGTGGCGGGTGCCTGTAGTCCCAGCTACTTGGGAGGCAGAGGCAGGAGACTCGCTTGAGCCCGGGAATTGGAGGTTGCTGTGAGCTGGGATGCCACAGCACTCTATCCAAGGTGAAAGCTTGAGG
>CAUYON010063371.1:0-49652 GCA_963573935.1 Arctocebus calabarensis
AGAAAGACTGGGAGAGAAACGGAGAGAGCTTCTCTCTCCCCACTAGAATTTTCTCCCTCTAACAGATGCCTTAATGTTTTCTGTATTCTTTTCTTTCTTTTCTGTGAATAAATTCTGTCTTACAAAAAAAAAAAAAAAATGTTTATTTTATATTTACTATTAGAAATAGTAATTAGAAATACTTTTAGAAATAGAATCATACATAGTATCATACTATAGATGATTTTAAATGTTTATTTTATATTTACTATTACATATGCTTCATATAAATTCTTCAAAAACCTTTGAATTTAGCATGAGAGGTAAGCAGGAAGGCAGGCAAGAAGGACAGACAGGAGGAAGAGCAGAGCCAGAGGCAGATCAGAAACAGAAAGGGCCCCATAAAAATTGTTATCTTGAGCTTGTTGTGTTTTATGACTTAAGTCATGAAAAGAATATTGTAAATACAAGTATCTTGATAATTCTCATCAGTATTCTATATTTGATCTTATTAAATACTTATTCATTTATTATTCTGAAGGTCATTTTGATCGAAAGATATAAATTTGGTATGTGGTGGATTTAAATTACTGTTTTCTCAAATTATTATCCAGGTATAAAGTTCCCATTCAAAAAATGGTCTTTCCTTTTTGGTGCTTTTGGGCTATTGATTGTTTTATCCCACAGTGTTTAGAGTTCTATTCTGTTCCTCTGATCTCTCTATTCTCCGGTAGACTCAGCTGAGCATTTTTTTTTTTTTTTGTAAATACAGTCTCAATTTATCGCCCTTGGTTAGAGAGCTGTGGCATCACCGCTCGTAGCAACCTCCAACTCCTGTGCTTAGGCGAAATTAGGCGATTCTCTTGCCTCAGCCTCCTGAGTAGCTGGGACTACAGGCACCTGCTACAACACCTGGCTATTTTTCTGTTTTGCTGTTCGGCTGAGGCCGGGTTTGAATCTGCCACCTTCGGTATATGGGGCCGGCGCCCCACTTGATGAGCCACAGGTGCCGCCCTCAGCCGAGCATTTTAGTATAAGAGCATGTTTGAACACTTGGTAGAATGAGCCCCCATTCACTGCTGCTTTGTAGGTTCTGTGATTGTCTGACCTGTTCATTTTTTATATGAAATTTAGGAGCATTTTATTGCTTTATAAGATAAAAGTCTCATTGAAGCGTTAATCATAATTGTAATTTCTAAGTTATCAGTTAGTAAATTATTGCATTAGTTTGGGATTTGTACACCTGTGGATATGACCACTGACTCCATAGGAAAGAAGATTTGAATCAATATCTATGGGAAACTCTTCAGGCTCTAATGCCCAGGGCATGTGTTTCCTATCTCCTCCTCCAGTCTCTTTCCTTGCTTATTTGAATTCTTTTTTTTTTTGTAGAGACAGAGTCTCATGTTTTTGTTTGTTTGTTTGTTTGTTTTGTAGAGACAGAGTCTCACTTTATCACCCTCAGTAGAGTGACATGGAGTCAGACAGCTCCCAGCAACCTCCAACTCCTGGGCTTAGGTGATTCTCTTGCCTCAGCCTCTGAGTAGCAGGGACTATAAGCGCCCACCACAACGTCCAGCTATTCTTCTGTTTTGCAGTTTGGCCGAGGCCAAAACTCAGTTTTGAACCCGCCATCTCTGGTATATGAGGCCGGCCCCCTACTCAAGGAGCCACAGACGCTGCCCATTTGAATTCTTTTTGATGTAGACCTTTGGCTTTGAACTTTGCTCTTGTCTTACTGTTCTTTTTACTATTGGCCACATCCTTTTAATAATTTCCTTGATTCCCAGCCTGTATTCCTTGTGAGGTGTTTTATTTTTTTCCTTGTTACTCTACTTCTATCACCTTGGCCTGTTTGCTAAGCCTCTCCTGTTTCCCTTGTCCAGTTTTAGATCCTACAACTCTCATCAGAATTACCATTTAGTAATGTACCTTGTACTATTTCATCAAAAGTTTATTTAGATTTGTTAAGGTATCATTATTTTCATTATGAAGCTATGCATTATTTTATCCCAGTGCCTTTATGTGTGTGTGTTTGTGTGTGTGTGTGTGTCTGAAGAGGGACCTTCTCTGTTTAAAGTCTTCATTCATTATTAGTACATTAGAATATTACTAATTTGTTTTGTCTTGCAATTGACATATCTTCTTCATTAAAAAATAATACTATTAGTTCTTGTCAATTCTTTGGGATTTTAACTACACAGATATTATCTATAGAAAATAAATATTATTTCAATTTTCCCAGTCATTATTGCCCTCATCTATGAGGGCTAGACATCCCATCTACAAGAGTCAGCATTGGTGCCCTTGATGATGATAAAGTACCTTTGTCAATGATGTGGGCTGCAGAGGTGTGTCCAATCAGCAAACCTAAGAGGCTTGTTAATGCACACATGTGGAATGCTCCTGGAAACTTCTAGAAACAGCTAAAGGAGCATTTGCAGAGTGAGAAATACCTAATGGTAGGTAAGGGCAACAGCCAGAAAAATGCAGTTTATTCCTTGATTCTGTTCATCACTTTTGATATGCTGCTTGGCTTTGGTGACCAAAGGAACTTGGAATAGACCACATTGAGTACAAAACTTAACAGTTTAGATAGAAACAAAAAGTATATAATTATAAACATTCTTGGAGATAGCAAAGAGGAATGCAAAAGGAGTCAGTAATTGAAAAGATACAAGTTAAATCTCAAACCCTAATCCTAAAGAAATAATACAGTTAGATTCATAAACAGGCCAGCCTAGATATTAACTTAGAAACAAATGATAAAGATTAGTGTTCCAGACTTTTGAATTTTACAAAATAATTATTTTCTTTTTAAAATTTTTGAGGACTGACTTAGTGTTGTCATCTTTCTTCAAGTCAAATAAGAATGTTAAGGAAAAAAAAACTACCATTATTATTTTTTCCATAAGAGAAAGAACACTTTGTAAACAAAAATTTAGAAATGTGATACTCAATAAAAAATAGTTTTATAAGCTGAACACTTCTTTTTATTGTCCCACTATTTCTCAATTAGCCAAAGATGACTTTAATTAACATATCTGGGACTGGTAACTGGCTCACAGACTAGTGTCAGGTTATCACACCAAACAAACACTTAGAATATTTTACAACAGAATAGAATGGATACTAAATGAGTCAGAATAAGTGCCACAAGTAGAATAAATGGCAATCACACATAACCAGCTGAAAATGAAACCTCAATAATATCACAGATAGGAAAAAAAGGTCAATTTAGGGGGTGGTGCCTGTGACTCAAAAGAGTAGAGCGCTGGCCCCATATACAGGAGGTGGTGAGTTCAAACCCGGTCTCGGCCAAAAACTACAAAAAAAAAAAAAAAAAGGTCGATTTAATTGTATATAAATAATAAGTCAGTAAAGGTGATTTTGAAAAAAGCTTAAAGCACCAGCCGTACACTTT
Organism: Arctocebus calabarensis; assembly: GCA_963573935.1. Lineage (NCBI taxonomy): Eukaryota > Metazoa > Chordata > Mammalia > Primates > Lorisidae > Arctocebus > Arctocebus calabarensis. Next base: position 3,404 of record CAUYON010063371.1, read on the forward strand.
AATTTTCAATAATTATAGATTTGCATTTATCCCTCTGTGAAAACTAGTCATGAATTTTGAATTTGAATATACATATCTGTCAGGAATTCCATTGAATTAAATGCATCAAATGCAACTATCCTATATGAGAGTCCTGGTAGTATCCAGACCTCAACCACTTCACTTAAGGAGGAAAATAAGGTGCTTTGAACAAATAATTCAAAGCCCTGGATTCATGATGGCTGAGCCCTCAACCATAGTTTAAAAAAAAGAGTAAGAATGTAGTTATGGCAAGTCAAGAGTTTACAAAGCACATCACCGTCAGGAACAAGTACGCCGTGTCTAAGCATGCTAACATCAGCACTCCAGCACAGGTGGATTCTGCACTAACAGAGGCTATTGCAAAGGTGTAACTTGTAAACTTGAGTTGTAGTCCTATATCTTCAAATAAAATTGGCACCATGTGTCACCTGCACGTGTTAAAAAAATAAAAATAAAAAAAATCACAGATACAAATCCAAACTGTTCACAATTGTGTTCCCAAAGGAGATGTGGGGAAAAAAAGAAAACATAAGCCACAATTATAAAACTAGGAAAATAACTTAAAGTAATTTTCCTGAATTGATAAAAAGCATGTATTCCAGAGTTTGAAAGAAATATAACATGTCTTCCATCATTAGCATCAAAGGACGACAAAGAATTGCTAATATGTTATTGAACAACATGCTGATAGAAAGAGGGGAGACCTAAAATCCAAAGGTGGGAGGGAAAATCTTCACTTTCATAAGTTAAAGATTAGAGGGCCAAAGAGTCTGGGAAAATACATATAAAGCACTTATGGGATGTTTTTCCTCACCACAGATCAATTCTTTTGCTAAGTTGCTGTTCTCTCTGAAAGAAGAAGAAAAACATTTCCAAAACCACAATAACAGAAAATTCCCTGCCTCTGGAAAATACTATGATGACTCTGGAAAATGTTATGATGATTGATTGAACTGGTTTTACAGAGACATACATGTTAAAAAGATAAGTGGCCAATATCTTAAAATGCATGGGTGGGCAAACAAGAGAAAATTGTGAAATAGAAACCAGGAGGTCTCAAAAAAGAGCCTTATAAGGTTTTAAGATTATTGAAAATTTACAAGGAATATTAGATGTAACAGAAAAATAATTAGTTTAACAAAATTAAATGAAAGTCTAGTTCTCTGGATAAATGTGCAAAGATTTTTTAAATAGTAATTTATAAACAGGCATCAAGATTAAATAAAAGTAGTCAGATAATAAATTTTAATGTTCTTAAAAGTTAACTCCTTGTGGAAAGGACTAAAGAAATATTTATGCATGTACCCTTTGACTGAACAATTCCAGTTCTAGGATTTACCCTGAGGATACATCTCTACGAATATTATACACCATGTGCATAAGGTTATTCACTACAGCAGGATTTCATAACAGTAAAATCTATTGCAATTTGGAACTACCAAAATTTCTATCAATAGGAGCATGGTTAAATAAACTATATCTACCTATTGAAATACTATGGCAGCTATAATAATATTTAGGAAGATTTCTATGAAGTGATATGAAATAATTTTCATTTTACTTGCCATAGTTAAGGGAAAAGGTACACAAGAGTATATAGAGAGTGATTTCAATTTAACTCCATTCAATACAATGTTGGCTGTGGGTTTGCTGTAGATGGTCTCTATTAGTTTAAGAAATGTAGGGGCCCCATTTTATTTCTGTCTGTTCCCAGGACCTAATGTGATACATGGGCGTTAAATGGGAGGTTGTAGTAGTTACAAGCCATAACATTTGGAGATTTATAGTTAGAATTTTTACTTAGACAAAAATCAAAGCAATCCCACATGTCTCCCTTCATCTAAAATAGCTACAACTTTTAAACCAGTGGTTCTCAACTGAGGACCATATTGCACTACAGGGAACATTTGGTAATATCTAGAGACAGTTTTAATTGTCATGGCCTGGGGAGAGGGGATTGCTCCTGGCATCTCCAGTTGGTAGAGATATTAAACATCTTGCAGTACACCGGACAGTCCCCACCGCACAGCATTATCTTAATAGTGTTGTTAGTTAAGATGCCCTGGCTAACTCCAACCAAAGCTAGGCTTGGCTAAAATTAGGTCCCCTCTAATCCTCCCAGCTGGCCTATAATAGCAGCACTGTTGACACCAGAAACCGAAGTGTGATCATCAAAACACAGAAGGAAACTCATTTACTGAGCATCACCAGGTGCCCCAATATCGTGCTAAGCCTGCCCCACAGATTACTTCCATCAATCTCTACAACAATCCATTCCTGTACCTATTTTTCAAATCAGAAAACTAACGTCAAGAAAATTTCAATACCTTGCTCCGGTTCTCCAGGCTAGGAAGAAAAACAAAGCTAAAATCTTCCTCAGCAATGTCTGATTCCAAACCCAGCCATCTAGCCTCTGCTGACGAGGGTGAGTGTTCATGACTAAATGGTCGCAACTGGCCACTTCACCCACCATGGAAATCTTACCTTTCATAGGCACCATGCATAGCCTCTAGAACATAGGTGCTTTTTGGATTTGTGCATTACCCTGGCATTCTGGCTTTCCTGGCATTTGAGGGGGGAAAGCAGACACCTTTCAGTCTTATACCAATAATTAGCATCAACGTACCCTCTTCCTTGGCCTCCACTCATCGGTATCCAGGCGGGTTGTGTTCCCTTCATCCAAGTCTTTTTATTTCTCAACTCATGGTCATTCCACACCACAGAAGAGTCCCCAGCCTGAGTTTGTTAATGAGGATGTTGTTGGCATGTAAAAGAGACCATTGGACCTTGCCTAGAACTATGGCCTTTGGCATCTCACTGTAAATTCTTTAACATCCCTAACCCCTGAGCCATAAATGTTAGGAGGTATTCTGTAATACAAGTGACAACCCAGAACACCCTGACACATTCCCAACACCTCCTGCGATGGAGGGGTTCGAGGGCAGTGTCACTCCACAACTCTGAGAAGCACTAGGTTCCAAACTCTCACCCTGAAAGCCGAGGTGATGCCTGGACTTCATTATTGCTCATAGATACGCGTGTAGTCCAGCGTACCCTTGCCTGGTTGATTTGATCTTCCAGAGCTGGGAACACAGTTTCTTTGTGTCAGAACATGCCTTTTTCTGAGAGGGAAGCTCTAAGGACGCTTTCATGTTGGCAGTCTGGACAGCGGCCTGGCTTGTTAACTGGTTGGACCCTGAGAGCTGTAATCACACCACCTGCTGGATTTCCTTCCTCCCCGAGGGCAGCCACTCACATTCTGCCTTCGGGTCAAGACCTTTCCTCCTTGAAGTTCGCCCTGGATTAAACCAGAAAGAAGTCTCTCCCTCCTCCTGAAATGCCTTATCACTTTTTAGCAGGGATAGACAAACTTTTTTTCCTATAAAGGACCAGACAGTAAATCTTTAGACTTTGCAGGCCAGGCGGTTTCCGTTGTCGCTACTCAGCTGTGCCTTTGTCCTGAGAAAGAGGCACAGAGGACATGCAAACAAATGGGCACTGGCCGCGACCGTGGCAAGGAAACACTGATTCCGGACACTGACATTTGAATTTTATATAATTTCCATTTGTCATGAAATAGTATCGTTTGGGGATTTTTTTTTAATTTCCCCCACTATTTAAAAATACATAACCATACTTAGTTCATGGGCCGTGCAGAATCCAGATGTGGCCCACAGGCTGTGTCACTACTGAACCTGATTGACAGCATCACTGTTTTATCATGGGTCTCAGTCCGGGCCAGCAGGCCGGCAGCTTGGGCTTCGCCTCCATCCTCGTAGAAACACGGACTCTCAGGCCTGCCCTGGACCTGATGAATCAGAATCTGCATTTCAACAAGATTGCCAAAGGATCCACGTACGTAATGCAGTCTGAAGCACGGACGCTCAATTGTTTTGTAATCATTTCTGTCCACGTGTCCCCTCACCCAAGTCAACGAAATAATTGAGGGCAGAGACTGACTGGATCTCACACTCACACGCACACGCACACACCCCTCATATCCATCCATAAATATACAGTGGCTGTCCAGAAAGCATCCAGCCACATATCCTTACATCTCTGTTTTTCATAGTACATGGATGAACATTTTCTAGACTCTGTGTGTGTCTATACAGAGGGTGCCAAATAAATGTATACACATTTTAAGAAAGGAAAGAAAAACCGTATTAAAATTGTTACACTCACGTCACATTTGACTACTGTAATTAGAGGACAGCGTGACTGGTATTCGTCCTTTGTTATTGGTATATACTGAGTAGTACAATTTTACTACAACTGTTTTGTTTCGTTTGTTTTGCGACAGTCTCACTTTGTTGCCCTCAGTAGAGTGCGTGGTATCACAGCTCACAGCAACCTCAAACTCTCAGGCTTAAGCGATGCTCTTGCCTCAGCTTCCCAAGTAGCTGGGACTACAGGCGCCCACCACAATGCCCGGCTATTTTTTTTTTTTTTTTTAAAGACAAGGTCTCGCTCTATCTCAGGCTGGTCTCAAAATCCTGAGCTCAGGCAATCCACCTGTCCCGGCCTCCCTTAGTGCTAGGATTATAGGCGTGAGCCACCACACCTGGCCTTTTTTCTTTTCTTAAAATGTGGATATGTTTTTTGGCAGCCTCTGTATGTAAGTGTGTATATATGTCTGTGTGTATTTTATATATACGTATACGTCTTCATATATATGTGTGTGTGTACACACACACACCCCTCTTGGATTCCTGATAGCAGCGATCTCCAACCTTTCTGACACCACAAAAGCAATCTTTTCACGGACACAGGTGGGGCGCAGGAGAGGCGGAGATCTGGCAGGAGGCAGCGCTCAGGCAGGGACTCGAACCAGGAGGAGCGACTGTAAATACAGAGGACGCTTCCCTCCCCGCCCGCAGCTCACCTCCAGCTGTGCAGCCCCTGACAGGCCACAGACTGATCCCAGTCAGCAGCTTGACAGTAAAAATAAGAAATGCAATTGCATCTGAGAGTGAAGGAATTAAGAAAACTTCACACAGCGCTGAGTCTACAGGTGGACCTTTTCCTCTTTCTCTTCCCCCTAGTATTGGTCTCTCCCAAAAGGTTAGTTTCCGACTTTCCAGCTAATCCATTAGGGAAGGAAAAGGCTTACCGTACCTCAGACTTTCTTTGCTAATTAAGATAAAGAGAGAGACAGGAACTTGGAGGATGATCCCAAATTGTTTAATAGAGAGGAACTGCCAATTTTACGCCCCCTGAATCTGTCTCTCTGGAGGGCTCGCCGGCGTCCTTTGCCTTCACATTTTTCTCTTGACTGCCTTCAACCATTCCTATGGCCCTGTCTTAGTTGTTCACCTGTCATGAAAGCGGCGGAGTTATTAATAACTTTCATGGTTCCTGATTTTTACTGGAAATCCCTGGACCAGCAAGGCCAAGTTTGCTGGAGAAACTCATCCTTCACCTGAGTTCCCCACAAGGACTGAGGGATTTTTAGTAATAGCAAGAAGCAAGGGAAAAAGATCTTTTTAAATGGTTATGCTTTTCAGGAATATCTGAATCAGTCATTCAGGTTCAGCCTTTCATCCTTTAGTGTTCTTTAAATATACATATGTATACATCTTTCATTACTTTTTCAATTCTAATAACAGAAAAGTAACCATTTGAAAGTGAATAATTTCATGGCACATAGTGCATTCAGAATGTTGTGCCACCATCGCCTTCATCTAGTTCTGAAACATTTTCTTCACTCCTAAAGGAAAGCCCATTCCTGTTAACAGTCTGCCCCATCTCTCCTTCCCCTAAGCCCCTGGCAACCACCAACCTGCTTTCTGTTTTTGTAGATTTGGCTATTCAAATATTCTATATCAACAGGATCATATGCTCTGTGAGCTTTTTTCCTCTGGCTTCTTACGTTAGCATAATATTTACAAGCATAATATTTACATTAGAGCATGTGTCAGTAATTTATTTCTCTTCATGGCTGAATGATATTCTGTTGGAGGAATACACCTCTACTGGCCTATTCCCACCTCCCCTCATGGGCACGTGGGCCATTTCTACCCATTAGCTGTTGCGAATAACTCTGCTCTGAACATGGGTGTACAGGTTTTTGCTTGAGTATCTATTTTCAATTCTGTTGAGTATATACTTAAGAGTAGAATTGCTAGGTTCCTTGGCAATTCTATGTTAAAGTTTTTGTGGAACCACCAAGTTGATTTCCTTTATTTTTAAATTGAGTGCTAACCCATGCCGGGCACTGAGTTTAGGAGTTCATAAGATCGTGTACTCGAACGGCAAACGACAAACATCTAGGGCTGAAGTACTTCACAAAGTCTTCAGGAGTTTTCGACCGTTCTCTCTCTCTCTCTCTCTCTCTCTCTCTCTCTCTCTTTCTGTTCTTCCTCCCTCTCTCTTCTTCACCTTACCTGCCTCTTTTCCTGTAGATATTTCTCATTTTTTAATTATTAAAATGGGGTAAGGGGAAGAGGGGTGATAAGTACCATGAATAGTTCCCTACACCTCATCAGCAATAATTAATAACAATAATAACCACTCTTTATTGTACAAATATTATTCCATACAGTACATATTATTAACCCATTTTGAGGCAGGGTTAAGTGGCAGAACCAGTATTTGAACCTGGGCTTATTTGACAACAAAATGCATGATCTTTCAACATACCACTCCCTTGCCGCTTCTTGACCAATAGAAACATAAAAGGCTTAAAAGAAAGCACCAAATATCACCCGTAAAGGCTGGTCTTGGTTCTCAGGAAGTCTCGGAGCAGTGGGCGCTGCTGTGTTAGACCAGTCATCTCACTTGCCAATTGACAGGGTGCCCAGGGACAGCAAAATCTTAGGAATTACTAAAACAATCATGGACAGACTCAGGGTTCCTGACGGGACTCTCCAAACAGAACTGCCTGGGATGCTGGGGTATTGTTATTGTATGTTAAGTGGGGTGTACACCACCTGCTAAGAGTGAGGAGGGTGGCCTGTAACTCATCGTATTTAAATTAACGCAGATTCAAAGCTATCCCTGCTCATTTTGCAGCCAGATAGGTTTTCTGATGTGAAAGGAAAGAGGGTGGCTATAATTCTGTCTCAGCATGTCAAACGTGAGTAATCATCAGAGTACCTTGCAAGGCTGCTTTTTTTTTTTCTTGAGACAGAGTCTCACTCTGTTGCCCTGGGTAGAGTGGCCTGGTCTCATCATTTCTCACAGCAACTTCAAACTCGTGGACTCAGGTGATCCTTCTGCCTCAGCCTCCCAAGCAGCTGAGGCCACAGGCACCCGCTATGAGGCCTGGCTAATTTTTCTATTTTTAGTAGAGATGGGCTCTCATGCTTGTTCAGATTGGTCTCAAACTCTGGAGCTCTAGTGACCTACCTGCCTTGGCCTCCCCGAGGACTAGGATGACAGGTGTGAATCTCTGTGGGCCTCTAAAGGGCTTCAGGTTCCTGGGCCTCACCAGGAAGCTCCTCATGCGGTCGGTGGGGCCCTAGATGTCCATTTCGAATAATCTCTTAGCTGTCCATGTAAGCAGGTGCATCACCTAAGGTGAGGTAGAAAAAGCAAGAGCAAGTGACATCCGGTCACTGTGATGTGTTCCCAAGGACTTCTGGAAGCACCGGCCCTTCAGCCCTCTGAGCTCCCCCTGGCTTACCTGTTTGCCATCTGTGTACCTAATCCTGTGAACTCTCCAAATCAGCACTTGTAACAGGGAAGTGCTCAATTTAAAAACACAGGAACCCAGTTTGATGGTTCCTCGAAACGTTAACCATAGAATTCATCATATAACTCCATGACTCTCCACCAAGGCATCTACCCAAAAGAACTAAAAATAGGTATTTAAACAAAAACTTGTGTGTGCATGTTCACAAGCTCCACTTTAAGTAGCACTGGCCAGTCGTATCTGTGCTAACCTCCCCCAACAACCAGGCATCACACTGACTTGTCGTAAATACCTAGGATGCTGCCAAGGACCCCGGTGCTGTATGTCCCTACAGGATATTTGTAGGTCCTTCTCAGAAGCATTGATCAAAAGTGTGATCCTCATGTGAATGGCATCCCTGTGTCCAGGAAAGAGAAAATTGTGGAACTACTGGTCCAGAGAATTAAGAGATTTTTTTTTTTTAAAGAGTCAGGGATCCCACTTGCAGTGAATGGGTCACACAGAAAAATGACAATTATACTAATTGCTCCTGCAAACTCCATGGTAGCTGGGGGGGAGGGGGGGACTGTGCTTATTAGACAGGAGAAAGCCAGGTAGTTCCTCCTCTCTGTCCTCTCTGCAAAGCTCCCCATTCTTACCTCCTCCCCCCTATAAAATCTTTTATAAAGGAGCACAGAGCCTCCCTGACATGGTTCTGTTTATTTAAGGCAAATGGGGGCAACAGCCTGGGCGCCAAAGATGAAACGAGAGCCATGTTAATTCCGTGTTAATGGCAGCAGAGCAATTTTCTTACAGGAAATAACTAGTTACCTCAATCATTTTAAGTAGTTATTAGCAGCAGCCTAGAAAGGATAGCTACGCTTATCACCAGACACGCACAAAGGAAATGAAGGCATGAATAACAGGACCTTAAACAGACTTCTGGCATCCTCCTTCTGGGTGGTATTAAATGGTATTAATCTTTTTAACTGACTTCAATCGCAAGTCCACGGCCATGTGATAAAATGTGAAGTGAAAGGCTGGAAATAGAGGTGGTCCTGCCAGATTTATTGTGCCAATTTACTAACAGCAGAATGGCTCACTGCTACTGCAAGAAAGGCCGTAGAAAAGAAAGAATGACAAGGAGATGTATGGATTAATTAATAAAATGCAGATAATGGCATCTTTTCCAATATTAATACTTCTTCAGGAGCCGCTCTGTGTATGTCTCTGGTAAAAACAAAAAAAGCTGGAATATATTGTTTGTTGTTTCGTCCCCTTCCCCTCCCCCAAGATAACGATCAGAGTTAGGAAATGAATAAAACTCAGACAACTCCATCCAGACCACAGCCTCACGATAAAAAAGAAAAAGTAACAACACACGAAGAATAAAGTGCTTGTTCAAGGGTTTTACAGTTTTAAGACATGTCAAGCCATTTTTTTCCTTAAGTAAGAGGAACTGTTTTCCTTCCTTGTGGCTGTTGTGCTTTGTGGAAGGAATTGGCTTGATCAATTTGGGAAACCATCCATATCAGCAAAGCACATTTAGTGGGTATGTGTCACGGGCTGTGTTAGGTCCTGGGGAAATGATTTTTAGGAGCCATAATCTAGCCTTTGGCAGCTCTTAGTCTCCCAGGGAGAATTTACAACTCATGGTGGTATGCAGAGGCAGAAGCCTTCACAGAGTTATGTCGGCATAATGGTGAAACAGGAACACCATGAGCCACTCTACCTGGAAGGTGAAACTTAAGTAGGGTTTTGAAGGATGAATAAGAGTTTGCCAGGTGAACACAGAGGGGGGAGGACATTCCCGATAGAGGGGAAGTCATATATAAAGGCAGAAATGTGCAAACAGCTGTATGTGTTCAGAAAGCTTCAATAGCTGGTGTGTGTAATTAGGTGGGGAAATGAGGCTACAGGAGTTGGAGGGCTTTTCAGGTCATGATAAAGAGCCTAGAAATTTTCCCCAAAAGAGTGTGAGGTGCCACAGAAGGGATCCCTCAGCAGGGAAGTGATTAGAATAAGAGCCACTGCAGTGGCCGTGGGGAGACCTGTGTGGGGGTGCAGGAGACTGAATGGCACGTAGGTGAGGAAGTGGTCCAGTAACACAGGGAAGATTAGGTGGGGCCCTGATCTGAGACAGCAGCACAGGGAATAAAGGACAGGGATAGTTACAAGAACCGTTAAAAATATTACCAAAATCTACAGGACTTTGTGAATATTGGGCTTCCATGAATAAGGAAGACTAAAGAGTCTCTGTAGGTTCCTGGGTCCAAACATGCACCCCTGGGGGCAAATGGCGGTGTTGGAGGGGACGCAGGAGGAGGAGCAAATCTGGAGTGGAGTTCAGGGTGGCAGGATAATAAGCTGGAGCTGGGACAGGCTGAGTATGAAATTCCCTGAGTGCTCATTAAGTCTCCCTTGCCTGCATATGATGATTCAACACAGCCAGCTGAGGCAGCCACGTGGATCGCCTTGGGCTGGCCCTGTGTCTCAGCCATCTGGGGCATCACGGATCCACTCACCAAATGCCAAAGGAGAATGAACACGAGCAAGGCCCCAGGACTGGGACTGGGAGGTTTGTTTTCTCATGCTGCTCAACCCAGCTCTGAATTCAAGGACCAAGAAAGCAAAGAATTTTTTTAAACAGACCCTGTTATCCTGGTACTGTGCTATGGAGCCATCGTAGCTCACAACAACCTCAAACTCTTGGGCTCAAGCAAGATCCTCCTGCCTCAGCCTCCCGAGTAGCTGGGACTAAAGGCACCCACTACCATGCCTGGCTAATTTTTTTATTTTATTTTATTTTATTTTGTAGAGATGGGGTCTCACTCTTGCTCAGACTGGTCTTGAACTCTTACCAAGTAATCCACTTGCTTCAACCTCCCAGAGTGCTAGAACTGCAGTCGTGAGCCACAGCCCACCAAAAAACTGGTCTTTTTTTTTTTTGCACAGTTTTTGGCCGGGGCTGGGCTTGAACCTGCCACCTCTAGCCGGCACACCACTCCTTTGAGCCACAGGTGCCACCCTGGTCTTTTCTTTTATGTCCATCCAATTTGATAGGCCATAAGGCCACAAGACTATTCAACTCAGAACAACCAGTGGGCGAGTTAGGTGTTTTATCTTAGCCTAAGGCTGAGCTAAGAGTCTCCGTCATTCCAAGGCATGACTTCAGCATGCCAACGTTGGTGCCACTCCCAGGTCTTCTCCCCGCAAAGCCCCCTGGAGAGCAGCCAGACCTCGGGAACTCATTTTGGCCATCCAGGGAGAAGACTAGGAGAGCTAGCCTAGGGAATACGTTTCTGTTCAAGTTACCTCCACTGGGCAGAGCTGGGCAAATAGTCCTGGCATAAGAATCAAGAAATGAGCTTTTTCTGAATTTCTGCAGCCTTTCTTGGGATCCTGGAGGGGACTCTAAAAGGATGGCAGGCTGTCTGGGCTTCTGGTTAAGAACCAGGCTCTGCAATTAGCTCTTCAACATATTAGAAAATGAGATATTAGGCAAACTACTTAGCCTCTTTAAGCCTTGGTTGGCCCCTCTGTAAAATAGGGATGATGAAGATATTATTACAGGGTGGCGCCTGTGGCCCAAGGAGTAGGGTGCCAGCCCCATATCCAGGGGCCGGGTTTGAAACCAGCCCTGGCCAAAACTGCAAAAAAAAAAAAAAGATAATTACCTAACTTACTTAAACTCACAGAGATTGATTGGGAGGATGGAATAAGATAATGTTTATAAAACACCAACCACAGTTCCTGACACACAGTGGGAGCACAATAAATGTTAGCTGTGCTAACTTAGGGCAACAGAGCCCTACCCAGGTGCTAATTACTCGTTTGTGAAATAGTAACATAGACAATGGGCTGCTAATGAACTTATGGCTCTTGTAGGCTGGGACCCTCTGTGCACTGGGCATTGAGGCTTCTCAGCGGTAGTGGCGGGAGGGGGTGTGTGTGAGTCTGTGTATTTTGAGGAAGAGATAATAAGAATGGGGCAAAAGGGTAAATTAAGATTCTTGAGTGCCTATGGCATGTCTGCTGGGTGTTTTGTATGCATTAAACTTATGTAATTCTTACAACTGGAAAAAATATCCCCATTTTAAAGATGAAGCAACTTAAGCTCAGAGAGGTTAATTCAATGCTCTAAGTCACAGAGTTATTAAGTGGCAGGGCTGGGATCAGATTTGTAACTCTTTTTGATAATTATAAACTACGGGGGAATTGCTGCAAACACACAAAAGTTACTTAAAGCAGAGTAATATTCACGCGTCAGGGTTATAAGCATTCAAATGGAGGAGGCGAGCATATTCAAAGGCAATCTGGAAAACCGATATGGAGGAGATGGCAATTCAGGAGGGGTGATGTGAACTGCTTAAGGCCAAGCCCAGGTTCTCCATCTGAACACACACCCCCACCCTCCCCACTCTGGCACAGAGCCTGGCCCAGCCCAGCCCAGGGGCCGCCACTCTGTGCCTATGAACTACACTGTCCCCTCCCACCCTTGGGAACACCTCGAGTTCCAGCTCTACAAGGGTTGGAAACCTTTCCCTCTAGCTGACCCAGTTCTGTTAGAAACAGCCTTTGTGCTGGCAAATGGTAGAGGCCCCAGATGGAGCCCTGATATTTGGGGTAAATTCTTTGCTGAATGGTTTGGGTTACAGGAGTAGGAAGGGAAAAATGAAAGCTGGAACCTGCCCCAGAGAGATTAGGCCCAGTGGTTTCCAAGTAAAGCCCTGGTGCTCACACGCACATGGATATGCTTAGAATGGATGTAGAAGTCTTAATATAGACTGCCCCCACGCCTGTTCCCAAGTGCTGTCAGCAAAACGCTGTCTCCGTCTCCCTCCCAGAGTTTATTTTGGAAGCCTGGGACAAGGGCACCATCTGGGCTCCCCTGCAGTACAGTGCAGGTGATTTGGCTTTCCTTCCATCTCCTTTCCCCACTGTCACCCCCAGGTGACCTCGGGATCAAAGGATCCCTCTGTAAAGCAAAATCTACTAGGAGAAGGAACCAGCTGCACCCTGCACTAAATTGACATGGAATGGCCACACACACAAAGGTGCAACAGGGAGGATGTTACAGCCCAAGGTCATTTTCGCTTGACCCCAGAAACACCGCAGGCCTCGGGAAGATGCATTGCACAGATGAGCAGCATGAGAACCCCATCGTTCCTCTAATTCACAGACAAGGAAACTGACTTCCTCAGCCCTCAGTCTAGGCAGTACCAGCAGTTCTCACTCACACCCATGCACCCCCTATGGGGGCTGTTTAAAAATGTGTAGGAGGCATTTAAGATTGTCCTCAAGATACAGGGTACTTCAAGAAATTGATGGGAGTGGTGCAAAGGTGCTAAAGGCCCTCCCAGGCATGGGAAAGTCACACGCAGTGAAGGCGGGTCCAGACGCAACTATCCACAGCTCCCTGGTGAATTAAAACACCAGCTGGGGTGCAAAGGGAGGGCTAGATTCTGAGACTGTGCTAACAGGGCTGGAAAGCACCTGCGTTATCTACATAATCCCTTTCTTCTCAGTGTGGTGAGTCTCTGTGCCCCCCACCCTCATGTGGCACATAAGAACCCTAAAGACAGATGTCATCGTCCTCCGGCATATGGTTCCCCTTTAAATTGCAGTCACAGGCTGGAATCAGCGTTATCCCGGGATCATTCCTATTAGTTCCTGAATTATTACTTTTGTACTTTTCTACATAAGCATGCGGCCTTTTCGTGGTGTTTTCCACCATTTACTTTCCAATAATTGGATGAAATAGATCTTATTTCTTGGAATAAGCTAATACTTTCCTGCGTTTGCCAAAAGTTGTTTTGTACTCATTACTCATCTTTCATAAATACTTTCCCCAATTTTCCAGAAGCCTGGATTTTTTTTTTTGTTTTGGGGGGGAGGGTTTTTGTGTTTTTTGGTGGAGTCTCCCATTCTCTTTCATCTGAACCGATACATCATTCTCTTGTTCACCTTTTTATTCAGAAACAAAATCACTAATTTGTGATGCCTTTTATGATTTAAAGACTTAGGCAGATATTCAACTTGTAGCCTGTCAACGCAAGTTACGTTATTAAATTTGGGTGGTTTGACTCCAGGATTGGGGATGTCTAGGTCACCGAGAACTTTGGAAGGCAGTGGAAAGGCAAAGGATGGGGCCAGTTGGCCATGATGCTCCTGGAAGAGTTGGACACCACGGTGAGGAAATGTGCTACAGGAAAGGGTCACTTCTGTCAATAGATTTTGGGTGTCTACCAAAGACGGACGGGATGTCATCATCCCCTGCCCCTCCACATATACCTTCTTCTCTGTCTTCAAACTTTGGAAGACTTTCCATTGTTCTTAATATACGGCAACATCCTTGCCAGGGTCTTCAAGACTGGATGGGGTCTGTCCCTACCTATTTCTCTAAGGTCACCTTGCCCTCATCCTCTTACCTTCTGGGTCCAGCCTTTTCCTCTAATACATGGGCTTCCAGATGCTATGGGCATCTGCACATGTGCTTCCTCCTGCCTCTAAGACCTGCTCTCTTTCATCTCTCATGCCCAGTACAGTGCCTATCACCAGGGAAACACAAGTGCTGGTTGGAAGAATAAATGAATGAAGCCTTGGGTGGGAATTTGGTGGTGCACCTGCAGCCTGAAGGCCACTTATGGCCCTCTAAGTCCTTAAGTGCAGCAACTAAATCCAAAATTTTACAAAATGAATCCTTTTATTAAAAGGAGTACATCAGAGAGAGAGAGGAAGCTTTTCTTGCCTCCTTTGGTGCTTCTGATCTTGAAATCAGGACCACAGGTTTCCCACCCCTGGATCAAATGGAGGTTACAAAGTGGCAGCCAGGAGGCCCCAGGATAGTTCTGACCTGCACACTCATAATTCTTTGGCTCCCTGCCTGGCCCCCTTCTCTGATACAACCAGCCTAGGCCCATAGTCATCCATGTGCAGCCACAGGCATAAGCATGCTACCTACTGGACCTTTAGCTTCAATATTTGTTTCCAATTCAGTAAACAATCGTGCATTGCATAATGACATATTAGCCAATTACAGACCTTGTGGATGGGTCAGTGGTCCCATAAGATTATAATACCCTATTTTTCCTGGACCTTTTCTATGTTAAATATGTCTAGGTGCACAAATGCTTCCCAGGGTGTTACAAATGCCCACAGTATTCCGCAGTCACATGCTGTGCAGGTTTGCAGCCTAGGAGCAATGGGCTGTGCCAGGTACTGGGGTCTGAAGCAGCCTGTGCCATCTAGGTCTGTGGCCGTGCACTCAGAGACGATCACACAGTGACCCAGTCACTTAAGGATGCATTTCTCAGACTGTATCCTCGTTGTCAAGTGACACATGACAATAACTTAATTGACTTGGATGGGAACTCAGGAGACAACCTTCTGTCCTCCCCACCAACGTTTTATTATTTTTTAATAATAAAATCGTATTCTTAAAATCTCCATGTTTTCTAGATAAAAGGGGCAGTGACTGAGCAAGAACATCCAACTAGTGACTGGCAGAACTGTCACGTAAAGCCCAGGCCCTCTGACTCCTCACTCAGACTCCCGGTTCAAGGGCTCAAGGTTCTTTCTACCCTCGTTCCCCAGTCGCTCTCCTGTGGGTGACGCGGATGGTTTTGAAACACACGAACTGACGTGTGCTTATTAAGGATCCACTTTTTGCAACTGATCTGTAAAAAAAAAGTCAAGCCTAGTTTTTCCCCTGTTTTATCTAAATGGCTGTGCAGCTTGACTTACCAGAGAAATCAAAATGAAAACCCTCCTTTCTCATCTAATAAGTGTTCGGTTTCTATTCTCCATTCATACGGCAGTTAGGAGAATAGCCACCTGAAATGACTCTTCTAAATTAACACCAACTAAATAAGGGAGCTTTGGCAAGCAGTGTGGGAGGATTTCATCTTCCCTTCCTCCGTGGTAGGGACTGTGAAGAGCAGGCTGGAAAGTCCTCTCAGGCAAGCCTTCCAGGTGCATCCACTGCAGGTCCTGATGGTCATTGGCCCTGCATGTTTGACAAATGACATTCTTCAACTCAGTTATATCTAAATTAGTAGAGCCTTAAGCCTTCATGAATAACTATAAGGGGATACAGCCTTATGTTGTGGTCCCCAGAAAAGTCAATCACACTGTGCTCTGGGTACCACGTTGCTGAGACCCTCAGAGCCTTGCCCAGCCTCCCAGAGACTCGCTTTGGCCCACACTGCCTGGTGGGCCCCTGGGGGATGCCGGCCTTGATCTCTCCAGAGCTCAGTGCTTGGGCGAAAGACAGTTCAGGCATCAGGTTGAAACATCAGATTTCTTTCTTTTATTACAGTTCGACACTGAAGTCATTTTAGCCTGAAAAACAAACACAAGTAACTTGTTAATAGTTTCTTCTATGCCTGCAAGACGTAAGAACTACCCATCATTTAAATCAGAAGAGCCAACTGTTAAAGCCAGGTTCTTCCACTGACATGAGAAGTAATTCAGTTAGACGTGACTAGATGCAGGCATTCCCTGTTGAAATGCTGTCTGTTGTTTTTTTTCCTACTTCATTCAACTGATGCGCTAGATCACATTGGAAGATTTCTCTATTTGTTCACTACTCGTAACTTGCGAACCCTATTATTTTTAATGTTGTTTTCCATTAGCTAGTACTAATTTAGTTTATTATTCATTATTAATTATAATTCACTTAATTTTTGCATATGATTATAAGACATATTGGCCTATCTTCCCCTCAAAAATCTGCTGGAACATCCCTGTAAACCCAGCTGAACCAAGGCTTTTTTATGGGTAAAAGTTTTTGTGGATAGGAAAAGCAGGAAAATAATTCTTGCCTTAATTCAAAGGAATGACCTAACATTATACCTCTATAATAATTAAAACAAAATGAGTCATCATTAATACTATTTCTGTGGGCTCTGGAATTGCTTAGTCAATAAAAACTTGGCAAAAATGACCTGAACATACCAGTACCTTGGTTTTCATGGGGCAAGGTCTTTCTCAGCAATGATGATGATTCTAAGAAAAGATTGGCAAAATCTTGGCATCATAAGACAATAAGACAAAGTAAGGTACAAAAATGAGTAACATATGGTCACTGTCCCCAAGAAATACAGTCCAAATATAGTTAATACCCTCACTCTGTGGTTATCTGTGGAACTTAACAAGCCACTTCCTCACTGGCTCTCACTTCCTCTGAGCCCCAGCAGCCAGATTTTTCTATAATCACTGCACTCAATGCTCTCCTGATTAATAAGTGCATACTTTGTGCCAGACACTGAATTGAAAGCCTGCTTCCATCTCAGACATACCTGAGCCCATTTATATATTTCAGAACATATAATTAGCACAAGTCTTTCCCTGGTTATATTGTAATCACAACTTTGCATGTGAAGATACTGAAGCTCAAAGAGACTAAATATTCAGTAACCCAGGACTTGAACCCAGGACACTTGACTTCAGAGCCAATGAACTCTGTTCTTCTATGCCCTATCCTGGAATGAGTTTGAGGTCATGGAGTATAGGGAGGAAACGGATGCCTGCAGAGAAAAAGAAGGCATGAATGATGAAGCCTAGGTTACAGGGTACCAGTGAGTTGGAACATTAACTCTGAATATCAGCAGAGGTTCCCAAAGTACCCACAGATTTCACCTTTACATCCTTGATGGTGGCAGCCACTTCCACAAACTTACTTCTGGGAGGCTCTAGACGTCATTACAGGAGGCCCATCCTGTTCTGGCTTTCACCATCTTCTTTAATGGGAAGTGGGAGGGATGTGGGTGCTCTAGGGAAAGAACCACAGAAGTTGGTCTCCAAAGGCAGCTATTTCAGAATGTTTCAAAGAAAAAAAAAAAAGCATCAGGGAACATCCCTAATTTTTTATGTGTATTACTTCATCTATTTTTCTTGTTTGCTTCTATCCTGCCTAGTTCCTAAAAGACTGTGTAGTTGATTATCTTTAGTCTCATGACAATCCTTAAGCTGCAACCTCGTGTGACAGATGAAGAAACTAGACACAGAAGTGACTAGCCCAGAGTTCCTTGGTCAGAAGAGGTAACTGACTAGCTCATGGCCTTGCCTCCTGCAAGATCATCCTGCACCCAGACACTCTGCATTTGTGCAAACTGCCACACAACACGATGAAAAATATCATACTTTAAAATCTAAATTTTGGCTTGATGCCTGTGGCTCAACAGGCTAAGGCGCCAGCCACGTACACCTGAGCTGGCGGGTTCAAATCCAGCCCGGGCCCGCCAAACAACAATGACGGCTGCAACCAAAAAAATGGCCGGGTGATGTGGCGGAGGCAGGAGACTCGCTTGAGCCCAGGAATTGGAGGTTGCTGTGAGTTGTGATGTCACAGCACTCTATCCAGGGTGACAGCTTGAGGCTATCTCAAAAAAAAAAAAAAAAGGAAAGAAAAAATCTAAATTTTGTTACCTTCTAAAGGAAAAGGAATATATTTCACTCTGGTTTTCCAGGTTGCTATCATAGCCAGACCATGTTTTGGGGGGATCTTCAGTCAATGATATTATGGGAAATTCTTTTCATTTTTGCCATAATTATAGAAAACTATCATCACCAGGCAGACCAGTGATAATACCAAACCTGAGGGTGAGAATGTGGGGATTGGTAAATGCAAACTGTGTTCTTCTCTGCAGACTTGTGTGCTCTTACACATAAAGACACACTTGTTAATGATTTTCTATAAATAAGTTTTAGCTTCTCAATTGTTGCTCTGGCAACAGCTGCTGAAATGCGATCTCCTCTCAAATATAAAACACTTTTTCTTTTCTCCTTACCTTTCTGTGGAAAAAAAATGTTTGTACACTCAGAAGTGAAGCGGACCAAAGTCCTTGTCACCATTAGGCTGTGTGACTTCAGGAGAGTTGCTTAACTTCTCTGTGCCTTTGTTTTTTCCTTTGGCTATTTTGGGGTCATAGAGGTGAGCTCCTCAAAGATAAGGGATATATAGCATTTGTCTCTGGATGTCTGGGATCTGGTATGGGGTGGGCACTAGGAATTGACTGGAATTAAACTCATTCAAGTTTAATGTATCTTGAGAAGTTAAAAGGACTCCAGAAAGGGAACAATGCTAATCATTTTCATTTAAAGGGAAGGAAGGGATTAATGCTTAGGTTCTCTGAACATGTATCTATCTTCCAGAACACTTACTAGAAAAAAAGCACCCTGGAAGTTATTATTCATCTCACAAACTTAAAACAGGGGTCAGCCACCTACAGCCACAACTAAATCCAGCTTACAGCATGTTTTTGTAAATAAAGTTTTATTTGAACCCAGCCACACCCATTTCTGTTATATTTTGGCTATGACTGCTTTCATACCACAAAAGCAAAGTTGAATAGCTGTGACTAAAACCACATAGCCTACCATAGGTAAACATATTTACTATCTGGCCATTTACAGAAAAGTCTACTGACCTATGAATTATGGTATGAGCCACTGCAGATGCACTGCTCTTTAAAAACTCTCACCTCATCCAGTGTCTGGAACACAGTGGGTACTGTCCAATAGATGATAATACTTTCCCTTCATTTCCTTGGGAAAACAAACTCAAAGTCAGGATCTAGAAAAGTGCGCTATATATACCTAACACCTATTTTTGCAGGAGTCAAAGACTCTGTTACCTATTGATTGTTTGATAAACATAGCACAACAACAGCTATAGCTGAGGATGGAGTGCTTACTACATGCCAGGCCCTGGGGTAATGATTTATGTATTCTGTCTCATAAAATCATCCCCACAGTTCTAGGAGGTTGTTAGTATTACTATCCCTTTTCATAGCTACGAGGGAGCTTGCCCAAGGATACCCAGGAGTGAAGCCAGGCTTTGCAGTTCATATAGCCCAATGTGATACTGAATGTGTCTTGGCTCATTAGAGATACCCTTCAGATTCCAGATTGTCCCTTAACCAGCTCAGCCAAGCATCTTGCTTTTTCCTGTGAGCCATCAACTTTCACTGTATAATCACCAGCCTGCACGGTTTTTCATTCATTCATTTAATGATTATTTCTACCTTGCTACGGTTAATGCGTCGGATGTACCAGGTGTACCCAAGCTGCGTATTGGGGATGTCATAGGGACCAATGAGATGCAAACTATGCCTAGATGAAGCTTAAAGTCTAGCATAGGAAGTGGGCATTAATCACATGATGAATGTTAAAATAAAACCATGCAGCATTTGTTTCAAAGGGGAATAAAGCAGAGTGCCATAAGAGTAAGTTATGGGGATTTCTGTCAATAGAGGACCCATGAGCTGAGATCCAAAGGAATTTATAAATAAGAATCAGAGGCTGGGCACAATGGCTCATACCTGTAATCCTAGCACTCTGGGAGGCCGAGGCAGGTGGATTGCCTGAGCTCGGGCATTTGAGACCAACCTAAGCACAAGTGAGACCCCATCTCTAAAAATAGCTGGGCAATGTGATAGATGCCTATAGTCCCAGATACTCAGGAGACTGAGGCAAGAGGATCACTTAAGCCCAAGAGTTTAAGGTTGCTGTGAGCTATGATGCCACAGCACTCTACCAAGGGCAACAAAGTTGAGACTCCATCTCAAAAGAAAAAAAATCAGGCACTAAGGAAGGGGAAAAGGGATTCTAAGAAGAAACAGAATGTGTGCAGGCTCTAGAAAAGGAGGCAGCATTGTGTACAAGGGAGACTGAAAGTAACTAAGTCTGGGCCACACAAGGACTGTGCTCAGAGGTGGGTCTTTATCTTACAGGCACTAGGAAGCCACTGAGGCATTTAAGCTGAGATAAGGTGGTGAGTTATCACTGTGAATGCTGTGCATGGTCTCCCATTACAAAGCTGCTCTAAGGGACTTCTGCTAATGGAGCGTCATGCTGGGAAAGGCAAACTAAGATATATACATCAGGTCTGAGAACACAGCTGGTCGCCCTCATGGGGCAGGAAGGGTGAGCAAGCAGCCCTGGGCACGCACTAGCGAGTCACCTCACTACTGCAAAGTGAGAACTCTGTTTAAGGCCTGTGCAACCGAGCCTGCTCCCAGCTCAACCAATGACAAGGATGCTTGCTATGGGCTTGGAGCTTGCTTGGATTAGGTCTGCTTGCTTCACAAACATCACTACTTGCGTATTAATTAGCTTGAAAGCTGAATTTTTTGTCACCATAAGCCAATGATAATCAGAATCCTCACTTCAATTACAGGGCATTGGGTCAGTTTTGCCTTTGGTCCTAAAAGACTTCTAGGACATAACAAAATTCTCCATTGCCCTTAGAATAGAATCCAGACCCCCTGCTTTGCCTGCCAGGCTCTCCACACTCTGTTGCTCCTTCCAATCGCATCATTCTCCCTCACTTTGCAGTTGCTCAGTAAATACTTGTTGAACCAATGGGTGGATGAATAACCAGGTAAAAGTGGGCAAGACACAGATCCTGTCTGATCCTCAGTCTCTTCATTTTTAAGGAAGAGGGCCAGCCTGTTTTCTCTAAGGCCCCTTCTGAGACTAAGACTCTATCAGATCTGGCATTCATTCAACAAACAATTAACAATTGCCAACATCTTTGAGCTAATTCCATGACAGGCATCAGGAATATGATGATGGATATCCACACCTTTGAGATGCTTACCTGAAAGTAAAGAGAATGTGTGTCCCAAAGGGCACCATACATGGGAAAATTTGACAAGCTCATATTATGTTATTGTCTCCTGGATGAAAGCGTCATGGGAACAGAGGAGTTGTACTTGGCACTCAGAGTCAACGGTTTAAGGAGAGTATCCTGGAGAAGGTGAGGACACTTTTCTGAGCTGCAAGGTCAGAAAAGGTGGGCAAGGCCTTGTCTGCCTCCACTTTGCCCTCCTCAGCAGCCAGAAAGACCTTTTAAACATGCAGATCGGATCAATTCATTTTTCCCTTAGCACCAATGACTTCCTGTTGCATTTAGAATAAAATTGAAGTTTCTCCTCATGGTCTACAAAACACTGCACGAGCTCATCCCATCTAGAGCTTCATCCAATTGCCACCCATCCTCGGCCACTTGTCCCCACCTTAGGCTCTTTGCAAGCTTTGTGGAGGATGTCCTCATACCCTCTTTGCTATAAGAACTCAGCTCAAATGCCACCTCCCCAGTGAGGCCTTCACCCTACACCCCCAGATCTCGGCCCCACCTCTACACCTCACCCCCATTCTTTCCACTACTACCTTTCCCTTTGTGAGCCACAATCTTGTTTTGTTTCCTTCAAAGCCATCCTCAACGTTACCTGAAACTATCTCTAGGAGGGCACAGACTTTATGGGTCATTCCAACTGGCCTGATCACATACCTTAAATATCTCAGGCCCACAGGACTATAGAAAGAATTGAGGTCAAGCAGTGTTTCTGGGATGGGAACACAAAGTTCAAGCCAGGGACACACAAGGATGAGTTACCTCAGGTCACAGAGGACTCAGAGACGGACGGTACCCTGGGTGTGGCACCTGCTGCATCTGAGCATCATGGGAAGACCAACAGTATGTTTATTTCTTTCTGCCGTTTGTCAGTCTTGCATTTCCAGAAAGCTTCTCTAGAAGATATTCATCAAAAATTAAGCAAAAATTTGGGCAGTGCCTGTAGCTCAGTGAGTAGGACGCCGACCCCATATGCTGAGGGTGGCGGGTTCAAACCTGACCTTGGCCAAACTGTAATACAGAATTGCTGGGCGTTGTGGCGGGTACCTGTAGTCCCAGCTACTCAGGAGGTTGAGGCAAGAGAACTGCCTAAGCCCAAGAGCTGGAGGTTGCTGTAAGCTGTGACGCTACAGCACTCTACAGAGGGCAACAAAGTGAGACTCCGTTTCTAAAAAATAATAATAATTAAAATAATAATAATTTCTAGTCATCCAGGGTTGGGCCTTCCACATGGGAATTCCAACTAAACTAGCAGAAGCCCGGGTGTATCTCCTTAATGCATATTGAACTTGGTGTTTCACTATCGGCTCATGCTGAACCCCAAAGAGCTTGGTCTCATAAGCTGTTCAACCATCCCTGCAGTTTCAGTCCAATGGGCTCACCTGGCTCAGACGGCTGAACAATCCCTTATTGATCACCTATTGCATGTCAGACACTCCAATTACCCTGCATAAAGTTGGGGCTCAGTTAATCTGCAACTTAAAGTTCAAGTTATTCAAAATTCTGATTTTGTAGAATTTTGTAGGGTTTGGGTTTTAACGTGTTACCAATAAATGACAAGAAATCATCTATAGACATCCCTTTGGAACCCACCTGCCAATCTGATACTGTCTCCCTAGCAGGCTGTGATTTGCACAGTGCTGCCCCCTTCCCCCAGACCTGCATGTGAGTGAGTGGTTGGCGGTTACTGGTTGGCACCCCTGGGCCTGTCTAGGGAAGAAAAAGGCAACTGCTACAGCAACCACCGTGACTGCTGCCATCAGGGACCTGAGAGACAGTGGCCAGGTAGTGGCACTTTTTCACGGGTAGGCCCTGCCGTTGGTGCATGAACGGGTGCAGGCCCCAGGTTATCTTGCCCTCTTCCCTTAGAAGCCAAATTGGACCTCTGCTAAGCTGTCTCCTGTGGTCCTCTGATTCTCCTGGATGTTCTGTGGCCCGAGGTATCTGCTGCTGCCTCCTCGCCTCTCTGCCTTAATGGCCACCCCTAGAAATTACAGCGCTCCCTCCCATACTCTGGCCGCCCCCCTCCATCTGCCCTTATCATGCTGATTCTCTCATTCCCCTGCTCAAAGCCCTTCTTGTCACTGTGATCCCAGACCTCCTATGAGGTCAGCCTGTCTTCCAACAAACATGATGCATGTACCCCTGAACCCAGCCAAACTGAAACAGAGAAGGGGGAACAGGCAGACAAAAGAGGGCTCTGCTCACCAGCCAACAGCAACTGCTAAAACAATGCTCCTCAAACCTTCATGAGTCTCCGAATCACCCGGCATTTGTTAGAATGCAGATCTCACCCAGGATGTCTGCGAGGGGGAGTCCAGATTCTGCATTTCTAAGGAGCTGCCAGATGCTGTGGTTGTTGCAGGTCTCTAGACCCCAGATCCAGTAGCAAGGCACAGTAATCTCATTAACATCACCCCGGGCGCTGGGCGGGGAAGGTGTCTTCAGAATAGCTTTATTCAAGAATCCATTAACATTACAAAATAATCATTTCTGTAGGTCACAAGGTCAATTTCCTATGGTTCACTGTGACAGGACAGACAGTCCATCAAGCAACCACTGATGCTTGTTAAGTTCCTGATATCAGAATCACAGCCGGTTCACCTTGGGACAAAGAGGAGGCAAGACTCCAGATCAAAATTCTCCACATGTTAGCTAACCCGAAAAGTGGAGTGCAGCCTCACCCCGGAATTCACCAGCCCCTTCACACAGGATCCCAGCCCGCCCCACCCCCACCCCCAACAGAATCTCACCCTTGGGTACAGCCCCTGGCCCAGGAGCCTTCTCCTTGCTTGCGAGTTGGAAGGAAGAATCCCTTCACTAGATTGCCTTTCCCTCCTCCCCCGCCTGAACATGCTGCAACTTCAAGGCATCTCCTGAAGCCCTGGCAGGTCCCCAGGGGCGGGTTGTAGGTTACCCTGATCAGTGGGAAGATCGTGGCAGATGGCAGGAAGTGTTGTGTTTTCTTTGAGAAACTTACTCAACACTGGAGGGAAGGGAGGTTGAGTGTGTAAGGAGCCCACAGCTCCTGGCTTCTCCACTGCAAAGAGTCCTGGTTGTATGAAAGAACAAGGCCTTTGACATGCAAAGCGCTGATGGAGTCCTGCAGAATCCTCAGCCTTTGGTCGCCCTTCTGATGGCCGGGCTGCTGTATGGCCATCTGTCTCCATTAGCAAAACTCACAAGCGAAGGAGCTGTAAGCAAACAGGATATTTCATAAGCAACAGTAATAGTCACTCTCTCCTCCAGAAGCCACACTGACTTGGGATGTTCAGGGCATTCTCAGGCTCCAGGGAGCCTCAGTGTCCCATCTGAGAGGGCAGTGATGAGACAGACACTGGTTATGTTCCCCTGGTTGTCAGCCCCAATTTCCCTCCAGCTGGAGTGCTTTTAACAAATACCAGCGTCTGGTTCCCACCCCACATGGTTTAAATCAGAATTGAAGGGGGAATAGGCCGGTAGAGGAAGGCTTTAAAAGCACCCTGGTGATCTGGATACCGAGTAAAAGTTGCAAACCACTGCATTACAAATACTTTTTTCAAAGTTCAAAGAAAAACACCTTTTTTGATCATTGCCTTTCTCAACTTCTAAAACTTGACCCTTCTCTAATACAATACAGGATATTGGCAATCATGAATTCTCATGCTTGCAGAGTCACAAATCACTTTTACATGTACCATCTTAATCAGTTCTCGAATCAGCCCGTGGACAACACCAGGCCCATACAGAAAAACACGATGATGTACTGACAAAAAAAAAAAAAATGGAAACTTGAAGCCAGTGAGAGGATAGCTAAATATGTTATGGGTCATTCATACAGCAGAGAATTATATAACTATTAAGAATATAGGGAGATCTATATGCATGTAGAAAGATAGTCACAAATTATTCTTAAATTTTTAAAAATCAATGTCAGAATAACTAGTCATGATTCCTTTTCTAGTATTTGTTAAACCCTATGCGTATGCATGTGTGTGCAAGCATTTGTTAAACCCTATGTGTGTAAGCACAAAAAAGTAGACGGATATACACTAAACTTTTAATGGTCAGATGGCTTGGGTTAGAATGAGAAAAAGGTGGGGAAGCCTATTGCTTTTCTTTTTTACTTATATATTTTGAATTTGTTTAAAAAAGTTATACTTCAGTACTGTCAATGAAATCTATTTTAGACCACAGACCCAAAATGAATTCCAAGGAGAGATAATCGTACCCATTTTTTGAGAAAGCAACTGAGTATTGGTAATGTGGGTAGCTTGATCATGTGGCTAAAAACAGATGGAGTATCGCTTTGAACGTGTGTGCTATTGAGTCACAATAATAAAAAAGGAGTTTTAAAAATTAAGTAACACCCACCAAAATATCTCAGCTGGGAAAGCATTAGACTGAAGATCTAAAAATTAAGTAACGGAGGGAAAATCTAGTTCTAGTTCACTGGAGCCCTAGTCTGGGATGATGGTTGAATAGATATATCACTGGTCCTTGGTGTTTTTTTCTTTTTCTTTTCTTTTGAGACGGAGTCTTACTCTTTCACCCTGGGTAGAGTATGCTGGCATCATTGCTCACAGCAACCTCAAACTCTTCAGCTCAAGCTGTCCACTTGCCTCAGTCTCCAGAGTAGCTGGGACTATGGGTGTACACCACCATGCCAGGCTAGTTTTTCTATTTTTATTAGAGATGGGGTCTTGCTCTTGCTCAGGCTGGTCTCAAACTCCTGAGCTCAAGCAATTTTCCTGCCTTAGCCTCCCAGAGCACCATTACTTATTGAAGAGGAGGAAGTGAAGACTTGTACAACCTGAGGAGCGAGGCCATCAGAGCCACTGCTTTTTGCAGGTCGGCCAGTCTGCACACAGAGCCCCTGGGCTGACTTAGGACCTAACAGCTCCCTGCTTGCCCCAAGGCTGCGAGGAAGATTTACTTGCTGCCAGTGGCCTTCCTTAGTACATCAGGAAAAATGCCTGCTCCCCTGTAGGGCAGTTCCTTTCTTAGTAAGGAAAACTTAAGAAACACACATTTTAGGGGAAGGGTCCTGGGACAGAGCCAGAGCCAGATGGGCACTGAACTTATTAAAAGTATGCTTGTTATACATCACAATGTAATCCTTGTGTTAGTTTGTAATAAAATAAATCATTGCCAAGATCAATGCCATAGAGATTGTCCCCCTATGTTTCATTCTAAGAGTCGTATGCTTTCAGATCTTACATTGAAGTCTTTAATCCATTTTGAGTTAAACTTTCTGAATGGTGGTAAGATAGAAAGACAGTGTCATTCCTTTGCATGTGGATACCCAGTTTTTCCAGTGCCAATTTTTCCAGTTTCCTTTCTTTATTGTGTATTTTTGGGGCTCCTATCCAAGAGTAGTTGGCCAGATATGTACAGATCCTAGATTTCTAGGCTCTCCATTCTGTTTCATTGGTCTATGCATTGTTTTGATTACTATAGGTTTGTAATACAATGTGAAATCAGAGGGAAAAAAAGTATGCTTGTCACCAGAAAACATTTGCAAATATGTATGGGGATTTCTGTATGTGTGTGCGTGCAGGTGCATTTGACACACTTCTCCCTCTGAAATCCATTCCACTAAAAATGTGTCCTCTCAATCGTTTGTATGTTGCTGCTCACCCTCTGTGGGGGCATATGCTACACGTCCTGCCTTTTAACACTGGCCTGTTGCTCTTATTTTTGTTTTTCCCTCTTTCCAGGTGCAGCTCATCCACTATAACCATGAGCTATACACAAATGTCACAGAAGCTGCAAAGAGTCCAAACGGATTGGTGGTAGTTTCTATATTTATCAAAGTAAGTCTCTTGTGTTCCCTCGTTCTTCTCTTCCCACCATCCCCACCCCATCAGAATATGACTTTAAAGTCTCTGTTGGAGTTAGAAATATTTAAAGAGGTAATGCCCGTCGATGTCACGCCTAAGAAATGCTTTTACATATATGTGACTTATGGGAAATGAGGTCCCCTTGGAAAGAAGCAAAAACAATGAGCTCCCTCTCTTGGAGCATCAGGGCTGACAACTCGGGTACCCTCTGTTCTTGACAGAAAAAGGGGTGCTAGTTCCATGCAGAGGATTCGGCACCTGCCTAGTGCAATAGGACCAGAGGCACGTAATCCTGCCCACCAGGTTTAAATGCTGGTTTATTACTCAGCTACCACTCAGACAGGCAAAGGAAAGGCGAGAGGTCCCTCCCTCCCCTCCTGGCTTCTCCACGATGGCTCCCAGCTTCAGCTTCCTCTCTCATTCATAAACATCGCAGAGGTCACTCGTGCTGACTTTGGGAGATTTTAAGGAGGCTCCAAATCTCCTCATGGTCAACAGCAATAGCGTAAAATCTCCAACCAAGCAAATTCCAATTTGTTAAAAAAATAACAATTACTTTTGACATTTTGACAGATGTAGAGTGAAGTAGATATGCAACTATTTTGAAAAATGAAAACCCAAAAAGAGAAGAAATTGCCTGTCCAATTGGAAAAAAAAAATAAAAATTAAAAAGTCAGCAACAAGTGGCAGTTCCAAAAGGTGGAAGTCACTATGCTAGACCCGGGAGAAGGTTCGACTAGATCCTCAGACAAGGTGCCCCAATCAGAACTTGGAATTTGATAAAGATGATCAATAGAACCAACCTGGCATTGGCCTCCAATGAATTCTAACAGAGCCCTCATGATGGCATCATCATTACTCAGGAGACTGTACCTGGGTCCTACTGTCTCCCTCTCCCTGAAAGCATCCCCTGTCCAACAGGTGCGTGACCCTCCCTGGACATGCTCTCCCACACCCTCACCAGGTCAGCTCAGGGCAGAGCTGTCTGCTGGGCAGGCATATCCATGACCATTCCAAACTCTTATGGTTTGTCATTAGCAAAGAGATGAAGGGATATTTGTCCAAAGAAGCAGATTTTTAGGCTTTCGTGCCTTCTTGGCACTTGACATCTCAAAGGATATCTGTCCTCACACCAACCTATCTGGCCCCTTCTCTGTATCTTTTGGCATCACCACAAACTCTGGAATAATAGATTTCTGAATGCTGTGCACTATGATATGTACTTGACATCTATTTTGTCTTTTAACTTATGGGCTGGGCATAAGTGTCCACATCCTACAGCTAAGAAGCATGGCCCAGAGAACCTCTGACATTCCAAGTTCTTGTGATTCACAAGAGCCCAGCAGGAGAGGGACTCGGTCTTACTTAATTTTAATACTCTTGATCTTATTCCCCACTATCCATCTCCACGACATAGCTGGGGGAAAGCCACTGAGGGCAAGAGGAGAGAAAACAGCATTTGAAAACTTCCTCCCACCCCCATGCTGCTCACAGAGGGCAGATTCCCACATCCCCAGTCACGAATTGGTGAGTCAACCTGGGCCATGCTCGTTGTTGGGAAGCTTGCAGATATGTCACAGTATTGTCACTAGAGTCCAAGAGCTCAACCTCTGAAGCAAACATTTCCACGGGTGACTCCTACAGACCAGCCCAAAGGTTGCTGTCCTCTGGAGGGTGTCTCCATCCTGGCCCCTGTCGTTGTCTCACTGTGCTCAAAGCTTCCAAGTCAATGAGTGCCATCTTGGAAGTGCAGGCAGGGTATGTACAGCTGCAAGGGTGATGGGTACATGCTAGGAAGCCAGCTCCCTCGACAGCAAGCTACTGGTATGTTTCACAAGGTCTACGGAAACGTTCACTCCCACTGAGATCACAACTAACAGCCAGGGCTTGTGGGTCCTGCCTCCTTCCCTGCTGACTGTTGGGAGGGACTTAATGCCTTGGAGAGACCCTAAGGTCAGAGAAGCGACAGCAGCTAGCTCCTGCATCTTCTCGGGCCAGTTTGGCTCTCAGGGACACTCTATTCTATGCCTGCGTTAACCTGAAGTGTCCTGGCTAGATCTCAAAATAAGCCTCTTTGGTTGGCCTCCCCTCCTCTGCTGCCCCTTCCCACCTCCGTGCAGAGAAGGCAGGAACAGGAGAGGAGAAGCCTCCCCCCGACCCCCAGGTACCTTAGCCTCAGAGATATTACCCTGGCCAAAGCTGAGTCGTAGAAAGTTGGGAGTTATTGCTAGAAAAGAGACACCTGTTTATCTGTTGGTTTGCTTTATCTCTGTTCTCCACTAATTCCCCTGCTTCTCATGACCACAGGGAACTGGGATTTGGCTATAATCGCTGCTCAATCATACACCATTAACTTCCCACTTAAGCTCACTTATACCAAGTACACATTTCATTCTTTCACCCACGCACCCAACACACTAGAGCCCACAAATCATCTGTGTGCACCCTGGAAATTTTTCAATTATTTCTAATCAGCTCAAAAGAGGCTGGTCCCAACATTAGTGCTGCCCAGAGTCACCAGGTACCGGGATCCCAAGGCACCCAGTGATCAAGGTGCAAGGCACATTACTTATCTGCCAGCACAGTATATTTTTGGCCAACCTCTTTTCGGGGGCGCAGCAGCACAAACAGGAAGCTTCAAGCTGTCTTTTAAATGGCTGCAGAGGGTGTCAATGTAACAGCTGAATTTAGCACTCTGGTTTCCAGGAAGCAACAGTGTTTGACTTGGGACTTTTCTCCATCTTGGGATGGACTCTTATCTCCATCGGGCATCGTCATTCACCAAGCCCCCCTCGGTGTGCATCTCACCACAACACGCCCAGGAAACAGTGCAAAAAGAGAGACAGATGGAGAGAAAATAAACAGTCTGTGCTTTCTCTAAGCTAAAATTACCTGTTGCTTATCTAATAATAATAATCATCTGCTGCAATTTTTCCAACCCTCAGAATAAATCAGATTTAAAATGTTGATGTGTCACAACATCCGATTAGCAGCTGAGGCATAAATTACAGAGCAGAGCTCAGCAAGGTAGGAAAGAAACGACTAGGATAAAAATGGTAGCTCAGAAAAGACAGGGTTTTGAAAAAGGAGGTTGTTAAGAAAATCCTCTTTCTTATTGGGGGGGGCACATCATCTCCTAAATGGTGGTTCCCTGGCTTAAGGCCCCTGAAACTTGGCGTCTCCCAGAGAAAGAATTTAGAAATATAAGAGGATAAAATAACAACTGATCCTTGAACCTCTGGTACAATGTTTGGCCTGTAACAGGTACTCTGCCAACATTTATTGGATGGATGGTCGATTGAATGGCATCGAATCAATTCATGTAATAACGAGCAGTGACATACAGTAGAATCTCCGGAAGTTGACCACCCAAGGGACTGGAACAAACTGGTCAATATAAGGAACTTCCATTGAGAACATGGTAGATGTCTGGTCTCTGAAAATTAGGTCTACTTAAGGAGGTGATCAATGTAGGGAAGTAGTCAACTATGGAGATTCTATTGTAGTAAGTGACTATGTGACATTTTAGAACTTTTTCACCTCTCCTGATGCCTCTGTCCTGGGTACTCATTCTCTGTCACTCTGCCTAGATAAACAAGCCCTTCCTAACATACCACTGCTTCCTTTCCCCTTGCTTAAAACCCTGAAACGGTTCCTCCATTCCCAAAGAATAAAGTTTAAAGGTCCTAACATGACATTCAAAGCCAACATGGGCTTGGCTCTGCCTCCCTCTCTCAGCTCACTTCCTGTCCTTCCACACACCCTCACTCTGTCTACACTGAAATCCTTGCAGGAGCCTGTGGGTCTGCGTCTCCTCCCCGGTGTCTGTGTATACACAGCTCCTCTGTATGGAAGGCTTTTCCTTGACTTTCTTCCTTCTCCATACTCTACCAGCAAAACACTTGGTTCATGTCTACCCATCTACTCAGCTCCCCCAGGTAGGAGGGGGTCTTTCTCTAACAGCATTGCCCCTGTGACTGTATCATCACATTCTTCATACGAGGTCAGAATCATGTCTTTCCTTACCTTTCTTCTCTGAGGGTTGTTGGATCTGTGTCTCGGATCTCTGAATTTCCAGCCATCATAGCGTTTGGCACGTGGTAGGCACTCGGTCAATATGAATGAACGAGGGACCAGGTGGGGTCAGTGTTTCTCCTGTGAGAGTGAGGCCCTGCCATTAACATTTTCTTTTCTCCTCTAGGTGTCAGATTCATCAAATCCATTTCTTAATCGAATGCTCAACAGAGATACTATCACAAGAATAACCTATAAAAGTAAGTTTGGTTCTATTTCTTATACAGCAACTATTGTAGAAAGGCAGGAAGCCAGAACTCGTTAGTGGCCTCTGTGGGCCCCTTGAAGCTTCATGATCCTGAAATTCTGTGGAAAGTCACTCTAGAGAGTCAGGGTTAGCTAAGAAGCAGCTCATTTCCAACAAAAGTCCCAGGAGTGCCGTTGTCATCCACGCCTGTCTAAGGTGATAATGATGGTGATGTTCATCTTTATCCCATGGATTGATAATGAGTTGGGGGACTCTGGTAGCTGGCAGATTTCACCATGTTGGGGCTTTCCCAATGATGCAATTGAAAAGGTTATCAACAAGTACGGTGGATCCAACCTCAAACCTTACAGAGGCTTCACCTAGACCACTCTCTCTCCCTCTCCATAGCTGGGTCTCCCAGGCAGAAACAGGCTGGCCTCTTTCTTCATCCACACATGTGGCCTAGACTCTGTCTGGCTTCCTTGGGTTGACAGACTATTTTATCCCCTAACTCCTTCAGCAGAAAAGAGAAAATAGTGCAAAGTTAGAGGAAGAGAAAAGAGGCTGCTCTACCATCCACAGCAATCCCAGGAGTTGTAAATTTGGGGAAAAGTATGTTCTCCCTCATACATCAAGAGGGGAAAGGAATCAGTACAAGAAGGTTTCTTCTTACCAAGTAGCACTGAGCAGGAAACTGGGATTCAAGTGTTGACTTTGTCCTTCCTCCTGCTAACTCCGTTTCCTCCTCTGAAAAGCAAAAAAAGTTGAGCTTCAGGTTTCTAAAGTCTTTCTAAATCCAGGATTCCTAATGAAGCACTAGGTGAATACCAATGTTCACAACATCAGACAGCCTGCAAACATCCCCAGACCTCACAGACCCTTGTGTGCCCTTCCCAAGATGGGATGATTTCTGCCACTTCTGTCTCTAGTGCTGATGTGAAGAAGACAGAGGGAATTGGTATAGCTCTCACCTTGGACTGCTAGAGGGAGCACAGGAAGAGCCCTCCCCTCTTTCCTTTAATCATTCATTCAACAAACATTTCCTTCACACCTGTCCATAGTGAGCACCAGGTGGGGCTCCAGGGATGTAAAGATGGTGGTGAGCACCTTATGGGTACTGCCGGTGTCTGGGCCAAGTCCCTCCCACGTGCGGTGAGGAATGAACCAGGAGAAGCACACTTCACCTAGATCAGAGGTTCTCAACCTGTGGGTCACGACCCCTGTGGGGGTCAAACGACCCTTTCACAAGGGTCACCTAAAACCATCACATACACCTCGTACAAATACAGGTGTATGAAAGTAATTTTATGGCTGGGGGTCACCACGACATGAGAAACTATATTAAAGAATCTCAGCATGAGGAAGGTTGAGAACCACTGACCTAGACAGACATCTTCCAAAAGAATGAAGTCGGCCAAACACACTGTGCCCTTCCTCATCAGTATGCGGTGCAGCCCTCTCCAACCACACACTCGGATTGCTCAGATAAGGGAGATAGTGCTGCCTTGTGTGTAAATAGAACATTTACAGCTGCCCATAAAAGATTATTATTCTTTTAAATTTTTTGATTAAAAAAGCATGAAAATTAAATAAAATGTGTTCACATAATCTCGGATTTGCAGTTTAGAGACCACAAAAAGCCATGAAATCACACTTTCAGCCCCAACACACACTCTAACAGATTGCCACATGCAGAGCCAACCATCAGTGGGACTTCCCCCAACCCCACCCACGCCCCCAGCGCTGGTGTGGTTAATATTAAGTGATGTGGCAGCTACCCAGAGAGGAGAAAGGGATGGGAGGGAGGGAGGCAGGCAAGCAGCATTCTAGGCAGAGGGAGGTGCATGTACAAAAGTTGGAGCGCACTGAAGGACTCTGAAGAGGCAGAGGGAGGCACCCCTGTCTCCTCTCCGTGCCCAGGATGAGCACACCCAACAAGCCCTGGCAAGGGCCTGAATGAATGGAAGGAAGAATGGCCGCCTGCAAGAGCAACGACAGAGCAGAGAGAGTAGCTGGAAAGATGTGCCGGAGCCAGCTCTCGGGCCTGAGCTGTGCCAAGGAGTTGTTGCAGAAGGCAGGCAGGCACATCTGAAATCCCTCTCCCCACCTCTGCAGACACATCCCGCGTCCCTCAAAATGCAGCCAGAGACGGGCGTCGTATCCTCTCTTCCCCTGACTCCCGCTTCCTCTGTGCCTGTCTGGAAAAGAAAAGGGGAACTAATGAAAGATAAGGAGCCCCTGGCCTGCCTGGGGAGAGATAACTGCTTTAGACCCCCTAATATCAGGAATTTTGTGCTCTTACAATCTGGCAGGGAATAATGGAGGTGTCCCCCAAGGTGACCTTTGTCACATACCTGAAGGGAGCAGCACTGCAGAGATAATGATGCCCGATCCCTGGCAGTGGCCTCAGCGCTATTGTGCCCAGGGCGCTGTGTCAGAGAGGGATTGATTTGCTCAGCGGGAGCAGTAACAGTGAAGGTTGGCCAGTAGCAAACAGGGGAGGCATTCACTAAGACACAGCCAGTGGGTAGAAGTCCCTCTCAAACTGTGCAAGAGGCAGCAGGCGATGCTGGCATTAGTCCCTGAACTCAAGTCCAGATGAAAACAAGGCCACCTGCTCAGGGGCACCCATTGGGGTGTGCTGCTTCCATAGCTCTAGATGAAAAATAGAAATCAACGCTGCAGCACCCACTGCCACTTCAACCACACTACTCAGGGACAGCTGACCTTCACCGCTATCCACCTCCCAGCCAGCCTATCCTACCACTGCCACCCAGAATTGTACCCCCACAGAGCTTCAGTCTGCCCTGCTTGCTCAGATGCAGCTCCCACCTTCAACGTGCGGAGCAGGGAGGCGATGCTAACTGAGCGTGTTCCACACTCCGGGGTCTGTGCTCTCCTGGCACCGCCTCGCCTAGTCTGTACAAAGCAGACCTTCAGAGCAGGCTCAGTTGCTATCTCCTGTGCACAGATGAGAAAACCAAGTTTCCAAGAAGTGAAGTCATTTGACCCAAGACGCATACCTAGTAAGCAGCTGTGTAAGTCGGCAACTTCTGCATAATGAATGAGCATTGAGCAAGGAGCGTTGGTTTCTCACTGCTATAGCTGTGGGTTGGCTGAGGTAGCTGTGCTTCCTAGGTCTGCAGGTTGACAATGGCAAGAGGAAATCCAGGGCCACCACTTCTCATGGTGGGGGTCAGAAACATGTGAGGCCGCATCATGAAACTCACACACTCACTCCTGTCCACTTTGCACTAGTTAAAGCAAGGTGCATGGCCAATCCCAGCCTCAAAATCCTCCCAAGGAAGTGTGGGAGTGGACGTTTCCTGAACACCACTCTGTTCTTCCACTGTGGAAGAGCAAGGATTCCTGCATAGATCCTCCTGCGTGCTCTTTCCTATGTCTTTTCCTCTCTGTCATGCTTTCTCCCTTAGGAGCAAGGAAAGCTTAGCCCTGAGACCTTGAAATTAATTGGAATACTGATACTTTCACATTCCATGAAATTTATCAGCATGATTTTCTTTTAATTCCAACTTTGGTTTCATCCAAAGAGCCATCTCTTGGCTGTTTGCATTTTCCTCTAATTGAAAGGGAAATAGACTCACCGCAGAAGTCATGGGGACTTTGACAGTGCAGATTTATCCTGGCCTAAGCTCTCTGTGACTATGGCCTGGCTTCAGCCATAGACCTCCAGTAGACATCAGTGCCATCTAAAAGTACACAGTGGCATTGCCTTCGAAGGTACAGAAACTGGTTCTAGATGGAGTCAGTGTTCTCCAAGTCTCCCCTTAGAGGGCCTGGTAATGAGAAGCCAGTCTAAATCTTTAAGCGGAGGGACACGACCTGCTGATGAAAGAATCACCAGGTACTAGCACTTGGTTGAACTGCAGAGGGGCAGAGCTGACAGTGGGACAGGGTTGCAGAAATCCAAATGGCAAGACACCAGCATTGATTTTGACCAGCCTCATAGGAAGAAGCAGCGAAAATGATTGGATATATTTTAAAGAAAAATTCGAGAGATTTCTTGGTAGATCTGATGTGTGACGTGAGAGAAAGAGAGGGGTTAAGAATGACTATAAGACATTTCCATCAACCAATTCAGGGACGTCTATGGATGAAGCGTCCTCGTGGGTGGAAAGGAGATGAGAAGTTTTGAGCATGTTGAACTTGAGATGTCTATTAGGCATCCAAGAAGAGGTGTGGAGTAGGCAGAGAGAAGAGCCTGGATTTCAGGAAAGAGAATTGAAGATATAAATGGGAAGACACTGGCATCCAGATGGCGTTTAAACTTGGGTACATTCATGGGAGTGAGAATAAATAGAAAAGGCAGGCGGGACACATCCTCACTTTGGAAAGAGCAACTGAAATCTCCATGACTTAGGATTGAAAACCACTTCTAAAGATAGCTTAAAAAGCCCACCTTGGAAGAAGCTCCTGTGTGGCCGTCTCATCAGCTGGCTGAGGCAGCGAGGGAGGCAGGAAGGGGCCTGAAGCATGGGGGGTTGGAATCACCACAAAATGGCAACTGGGAGAGACACTGTCCATTTGCCTGCCTTGTGAGATTGGGCTCAAAACTGATGACCAGGACAAAAGGGAATCGGGCAAGGCCATTTGTTTGAGCCAATTAAGAAAATCAATGCCAGAGAATCCACAAAAGGAGGAAAGAAGGAGAATCTTGCCAAGAGGACTGGGAATTTTGGAAGCCAAATGTCATATGCTAGGGAAGGCCAGCACACTCGTGAGGGGCAGTGTGTTCTGGTGAAGAGAGACAGAACGTAGCAAAGAGCTCCTACTCCAGCTCTGTGTGACTTACTTCAGGCATGCTTCTTAACATGGCTGAGAGAGAGTGCCCTCATCAGAAAGAGGAGATTGATACTGATATTGAAAGGGTTATAGAATGAATTGAACAAGGTAATTAGTCAGTTATATGGACAATAACTGGTATGATTTAGAAGTGCCTGGCCGTCAAATCTAGCTTTCTGAAGGGAAAGCTAGGGAAGTAGGTCCCTATGACACCAAATAAAAATGATGTTAAAGGTGAACGCAATCTCGAGCACATAGGCAACTGAATTTGCTTCCTTTAAAAAAAGATGGAGATTTTACCTCTTTCATGTTTACAAGGATGGAGCTGGAACAAATTCTTCTTAGCAAAGTATCTCAAGAATGGAAGAAAAAGTATCCAACGTACTCAGCCCTTTACTATGAAGCTAATTTAAAGGTTTCATATGAAGGCTATAACCCATCTGTAGCACAAGAATATGGGAAGGGAGGGGAGGGGTGAGGTTGGGGTAAAGGGAAGGTAATTGGTGGGGCCACACCTATGGTGCATCTTAGAAGGGTACAGGCAAAACTTACTAAATGCAGAATACAAATGTCTTCATACAATAACTAAGAAAATACCATGAAGGGTATGTGAAACAGTTTGATGAAAACATTTCAGATTGTATATCAAGGCAGCACATTGTACATGTACGCAGCTATGATTTAATTAAAAAAAAGAGAGAACATCCAGAGAATGTGATTAAAGTATTGTTAGTTACTTGTACAGAGATATGTAAAGTATATAGGTTTTCCCCAAAATTACAGTAGTATTTTTTTCTGGGGTCTGCAACTGCCCTCTCACTGGTGTTCACTGGGTACCAAATTGGCATTAGTATGCAACTTCTATGATAGTATGTTGCTTACAATGATCCTAGAGAATCTATAGTGGTGTGTCCTATGGTGGGTTCAAAATAACCAAAGGCGTTCATTTGCCAGGTGCAGTGGCTTATGCCTATAATCCTTGCACTCTGAGAGGCTGAGGTAAGGGGATCACTTGAGGTCAGGAATTCAAAACTAGCCTAGGCAACCTAGCAAGATCCCATTTAGTAGAAAAAATTAGCTGAGTGCAGTAGTGTACACTTGTAGTCCTAGTTACTTGGAAGGCTGAGGCAGGAGGACCTCTTGAGCCTCGAATTTAAGGGTGCAGTAAGCTATACTATGATTGTGTCACTATACTCTACCCTAGGCTACAGAGCTAAACTCTGTCTCAAAAAAGAAAAGAAAGAAAAAGATCCTAAGGATCTCAGACCTGTTCTTTTAACAAGTGCCCCAGGCAATGGCATGCACAATAAAATGTTAGGATCACTGACAAGTCATTAGGAATTTAGCAGCTATCTGCATCTAATTCTTCTGTATAAAGTTAAGTACAGTTAGCATAAAGGTTCATTAGTTTGATAAAGTAGGAAATATGTCTGTTAGTATAGCCATACCTCGCCACACAATGAAGCTTATCAGATCTTCTATACCTTGAACATTGCTTATAGGATTTTTATTTTTTTTTTTTTGCAATAGAGTCTCACTCTGCCGCCCTTAATATTATAATTAGTACTAGATAGGAAAAAAAAGACTATACAGGAAAGGCAAGAATGTTTAATTCCAAAGATATATATATATATATTTAGGTAATATCGTCTTTAAAAAGCATTTTTTAGCTTTGAAAGGAGCTTCCAAAATTGAAGATTCTATTGTTCCATGTTATTCCAGTATGGACAGTCTGGTGAGTGGATAATTATGTAATTTAGTGGCTCCTTCATTTTTGCAAGCCCAGATACCTGTGTTTCCAGATTTGATTCTATTAATATGGCTCTTGACTTGCTATGTGAGTACATACGATATTTGGGGTCTTATAAGGGTTATGGTTCTGTCATCCAGAGAGGGAGCTTTAAAGCCATAGGGTTGTGCATAACTTCCTGACATGGCTCATGTTGTACAGATGATCTGTTTACTGTTTCATAGGGGTATCAGGTCAGCTTTATTAGCAATGCATCTTGACCTGATATCCCCATTGAAAATCTTCATGTTTATACTATTCTGGTGTTAGGAAGACTACTTGAAGAAAGGAGATAACTATACTAATATATTTTAAAAATTAAAAATGTACTAATAAGTACATTTGAGTATTTCCCCTTAATGTATGCTTGGCACCTGAGAATCTGAAGCAAGAATTTTGTTTCCTAAATATGCAAAGCTCCATAAAAATTGACATCACATGTGATGAGCCTTTTCTTACGATGTGTACATTGATCACAGATATACCAAATAACAGAAACAAAATTCACAATCAGTGGAACCTAATTCTTTGTACCCTCAATGAATCTCCAACAATAAAAAAAGAAACAAATTTCAACGTATTTATTTAAACTTTATACTGGGCTACATCTAAAAAGCTAAAATCTAATTTAAAAAAATCAACAGTGCCTGAGAAAATATTTAAGTATAGAGCAGAAATAATCTTATGAGAGAAGAATGGATGAGTATGTCTTGGTACTTAGTTAAGAATATTAACATTAATCAATGTAACTTGATTCTTTGTACCTTCATTGAATCCCCAAAAATTAAAAAAAAGAAAGAAAAAGAATATTAACATTAAATCATTAGGCAATAGGTTGTAAGGTTTACCATAGGGCAAAAATGTAGCAAAAAGGGAAATATCATGTGATATGTAGGTTTTTGTTTCTGTCTAAACAAAGCACACAAAATTCATCTGCAGAGACAATATCTTTGGGAACTAAATTCCCAAAAGTAAGTTTTTATGTGCTCTTAAATAGAAAACTTGGCAAGTTAGAAACATTATTTTCATCCTTGGCTTTTTATACAAATGCTGTTAATAACTGGGAAAGTTTATAAAGGTGTATATATATTCTCTTTCAAATAGATTTACACAGACATGGATCTTAATTCATCATCAGAAAATACGCATCATTATAAAGACCCACCACTTGATTAATCCTAAGACTGTGATTACTTACTCACCTCCAAAGCCCTTCTTCCACACCTGGCCTCTAAATAAAAACATTAAATTACCTTTGACTGTCATCTCTTAAAATTTTTGGTCCTGTAAAGAAGACTTGATTAGATGTAGAATTTAGGAAATGGGAATTTCTCATTAAGAGTGGGGACAATTTACAGGAATCTTTAAAATGCTTAAGTCTCAGCTCTATAAAGTTACTCACCCTGGTCATTGTATCGAGACAGATCAGCCTGGCTGATGTAGAGGTCATGATCACTATCTAGTTCCCAGAATTTACAATAAATAACATAGAAATGTTCATAGGAGAAGTAATCAGTGATTTGGTTTATATCTTCTTCTTCTTCCAAAAGGGCTAAAGTCTGAAATGGTATAAAAGAAGGATTAATTTTAAAATTATGAAAAATCAGCTTTGGCCAGTGTACACAGTTTAACAAATCTTTGTTTTAATTTGAACTTGGAATTTTGTAACATTTCATAGGCAACTTTATCCTACCTTTAATTTGCTGAGCTCTATAATAATATACTTAGCAAAGGATTAGATGTTTAGATACAAAAGATTAGGCAAAAGCAAGGCTGAGAAGGATCGTTACTACAATGACTACAACCAGTCAAAGGATCAGTCAAAACAGGTTTAATTACATGGCCATAAACTAACATTGCTTTTTAACTTTTCAAAGTTACATGAGCAATATTAAGAAAAGTAGGCAGCCAGCTCACTGCCTGTAGCTCAAGCAGCTAAGGTGCCAGCCACATACAACAGAGCTGGTGGGTTCAAATCCAGCCTGGGCCTGCCAAAACAACAATGACAACTACAACAAAAAAATAGCTGGGCATTATGGCAGGTGCCTGTAGTCCCAGCTACTTGGGAGGCTAAGGAAAGAGAGTTGCTTAAGCTCAGGAGTTGGAGCTTGCTATGAGCTGTGATGCCACAGCACTCTATCCAGGGCGATAGCTTGAGGCTCTGTCTCAAAAAGAAAAAAGAAAAGTAGGCAGTCAAGTACGGAGTTCAGTTTTGTAATGAAATCAAGTTTACCGTAAATGATACTTATATATAAAATAGTGATAAAAACATTGGGCGGTGCTTGTGGCTCAGTGGGTAGGGTGCACGCCTCATATACCAAGGGTGACAGGTTGGAACCCAGCCCCGCCAAACTGCAACAAAAAAATAGCCAGGTGTTCTGGTGGGCATGTGTAGTTCCAGCTACTCAGGAGGCTGAGGCAGGAGAATCACCTAAGCCAGGAGTTGGAAGTTGCTGTGAGCTGTGACCCCACAGTACTCTACCGAGGGCGATAAAGTGAGACTCTGTCTCTAAAAAAAAAAAAAAGAGAAAAGAAAAGAAAACATGGTGGCATGTCATAGAAAGCACGGTCAGTGGAGCTGGAGGGCCCTGAGCTGAAAATAAACCTGGGTCTCCCTGACTTCCTGTGTACTCTTAGGGAAAATACCAGAACCAATGATTTTTAACCCACAATTCTACTGTCATCCAAGTGACTTTATAAGTGGGCAAATAAATTAAGATATTTTCAGAAATGATTCAGAAAGAAAAATAAAATAAGGAAAGTTAGGAAATAGAAAAAATGAGACCAGATATATCAGTCACAAGAATGATAGATAAATTATTAAAAGATTTCAACTGAGTATCAAAACCTAACACAAAAAACATGTAAAGGTATATACTCTGTATAAGAGATATACCTAACATAAAATTAAAAAGGAAGGCTAAGAAAAAAAGATGAACAAATACATACTTGTCAAATGTTAGCAAGAGACAAAACATGTATCAATATTAAAAAGATAAAATAGTATTCAAGGTGAAATATAAGAGAAAGAAGATTATTTCGTAATGCAAGTGTATTACTCCAATAAAAAATTATTTTTAAAAATGTATACATTGGGAAGCCAAAACACTTTAGAAAATTGAAAACAGGGCGGCTCCTGTGGCTCAGCGAGTAGGGCGCCGGCTCCATATACCGAAGGTGGCGGGTTCAAGCCAGGCCTCGGCCAAACTGCAAAACAAAAAAATAGCCGGGCGCTGTGGCGGGCGCCTGTAGTCCCAGCTACTCCGGAGGCTGAGGCAAGAGAATCTTTTAAGCCCAAGAGCTGGAGGTTGCTGTGAGCAGTGTGACGCCACGGCATTCTACCCAGGGCGATAAAGTGAGACTCTGTCTCTACAAAAAAAAAAACAAAACTAAAACTATGTTAAAACAAAAAAAAAAAAGAAAATTGAAAACAACATAAATTATTAAATTAAGGGAAATTTGATCAATGGAAGATAATGCAGCTTGTTTATGACTCTAGATGTGTTCATATTATTTCAATGTTTAAATTAAGTATTTATATACTAAGGAAAAATAAGGAGAGGAACAAGGAAGGAGAGATAGGGGGAAATAAATCATGCTCTAGGAAGCACATGATTTCTGTTTCCAGTTCAGCAACTTAACTTGCTCTGTGGTCTGTGTGGCTGAGCCTCAAATTTTAACACTGCTTTAAAAACATGTGGATTATAATAATGATTCAGAAACTACAACCTATAATATGCTTCAGGAATGTGTGGGATTATTATTATTATCATTCTTGAAGTAATTCGGAATTACTGCCATCTTAATGTTTCCAATATTAATACTACTGAGAACCAGGCAGGTGTCAACAATGACTGTGATGATGACTGTTCATTTTGGAATAAAAAAAAAGTCTGTATATCTATCATGGGCTGCTGATTTTGCTAAGTCCTCAATACTCTGTCCCAGATGAAGATGAGAAAAATTAAAGAGTAAATAAGGTTGTATTATTAGACTGAGCTTCATTAATATAATTCGTTTAAAATAAAACATTTCATTTCCTACTAAGCGTAACAATTCCACTTTCTTGAGATTTACAGAAGCTTAAATTAGGTCCAAAGATTACCTCGCAAAAGGCTCCCACTAGTGGTCAATACTCTCATTTGGTAAAATATAGTAATTGAATGAAATGTGTTCTTTCCTAAAAGAAATTTTTAGAACTTTAGCAGGTAATAAAGAGTCCTTGCTGACAGGATCAAAATCTTTCATCACTTTTGTAAGATTCTTACTGAACTGGACCCAGCCCACCCGTTTAGACGGGATCTCTGGTCACTCTTTCAGAGCCTTTGGCCCCTTAACACTGTTTGGCAGTTCCTGAAAATGACACTTGCATGCTTCCAGCCTTGCTTATGCTGCTTCCTCTTTCTGGAATCCTCTTTCTTCTAATATTTTATCTTGGTAAACTTCTGATATTCTTCTGGGTCAAGATGACAATGCCAGTCCTTCTGTAAAGCCTTTTCTGCACCTTTTATAAACATTTGTGAATGTATCAAGTTATGTGTGGTATACTTCTCTTGCTCCACAGTGCATGCCTTCAGACAGAGATCTTTTCTTATTCTATTCAACTTTGTCCCCCTACTCCACCCGTTACCCCAATATACCCCATAGTTCCATTATATGTATTTGATAAATGCTTAATGACTAAAAGTAAGGGACAGTGCTTTTCATAAAGTACTCAAATATCTGTTAAATGAAGTAAGGAAATTATTTAAATTGCTCTTGATAAGTGAAGTTAATGAGAGGCATACTTGCAAAAAGTTGCTTTTTCTTATTTCTGTCGAAGTAATTTTTCCACTCCAAGATCTGTTGACTGTGTAGAATATTCTCTGAATAACCTGGGTCCCAAAGGAAAACAAAACCAAAAAAAAATTAAAGATTTATATTGTTTTATCAAAGGCCATCTTATGAATATATTTGGAACTAATTTCAGTTTTTTTTTATGTCAGATGGTGTAATTCCTAATAAGAATTAAGACTATGTTTGAAAATATACATTTATATATATTTTGAATTTGCCTCTATAATTCTGAGAAGAATAAAAAAAAATTCTCTGCTCACAAGTCTTCATTTCCCGGTTGCCTACACATTACTTCCTTTGTTTATATCTCATTTATACAGTGATGCCTGATTCAAACAATGCTTCTTGGGCTACATGTTTGGGAAGGGCAAATGAGGTGTGAAGTAATCTGCTAGGTTGGCTTGATTATTGATAAATCAGTCAGAAGGATGGCTATCAAGGTGATATGATTCAAAAGGGCATTATTGTGATTATTATAGCCTTATTCACTGGAGTCTTACAGACTCCTGGTCTTTCAGATTTACTATGGAAACTCAAATACATCAAGGTAAAATTTATTTCCTGACCTTTGTTTGGGCATGAACACCTTTATTACCAGCTAGTGTTTTAATGAATGTAACAGAAGTATAGCTCTGGAGAAGACCCTGGTTAGGATAGGGCAATGAGGAGAACAGAAGCAAATGTGTGCTGTGGTACAGAAGATCAGAGAAGGAAGATGACAGAGGCTGCAGTCCTGAAGGTTGGAGGTCATAGTGCATTCTTAGTGATTTTACCAGTGATTACTCCTACTCACTCAATTTCCTTCTTTCACATATCTCTTTTTCTGCTCAAAGGAAACAGTGGTGAGAAGAGCAATTTGAACTTTTTTTGGTACTTTGACTTTTATTTTTATAGTCTCATAATTCAGAAATCCTGTATCCCTGGTTAATTTATCATGGAAAAGGTTAGATCTCTTTTTCAAACTATTTTGGTACAAGAAGAACAAAGAAGGAAAGACATTTGGACATCTTTCCAAAGAGTAGGCATAATGAGGGACTAAACCACCATTCTCCTGAATTCTTCAGCAAAGAGAGTGATACTCAAACTGTACAGGGAAAAATTACCATCAGGATGAAGGTTTAGATTTCTACTGCTCAGCAGTTACTATGCCACCCTCTGCTATCAGTGCTAAACTTGTCTGACCCTACAGAGTCAAGCTCACATGCCATACTCCATAGGCGCTGTCATGACAGGAACTGGGGGTTAGAACTCTGCCCTTCTGTGCTCACTGCCACTTGAGTCCCCTTCAGTCATCATCCCAGTGGTTACATCTAAACACTGGTGCACACCAGACCATCATCGCAATAGGGTACCATCCACACAATAGGGTACCAGGTCTTTCCTGACTTGTGTTCTCTATCTGATTTAGATGGTCAATAACTGCTTGATAAATTAAAGAGGTTTGGAAACTGTGTAACAAAGACTTCTGTGTAATCTTTGTGATAAATAGGAGTTGGTTTCATAGATAGCTGAACAACTCTATTCAGACTTTCGCATGGCAGATGGATGCTAACCCAAGTCAGGTCTCTAGTTAGTATTTCATATAAATTAGTATGTCTATGATTTATAGATAGAATGCCTATGAAATGTGCAAAAACATAAAGCAGGGAAGGGCAACTACACTCAAAATGATTGTGAAGATGCTATTAATGTAATATTTAATCATGAAGAAAAAATAAGACTAGAGTGTACGTATGACCATGATCTGAATGACTATACTACCAGGTAGAACAACAAACCGACTTGTTCTGTTACAACAGAGGGCAGAATTAGAACGGCTAGATGAAAATGCCCCTATACTGAAATCCTTTAAAATAAGGACATTTCCTAAAATTAGTCCTATGAAATAATATGTTTGTATGAAAGTGAGGTTTTTCTTCACTACATAGTTGATAGGATA
The DNA here is from genome assembly GCA_963573935.1 of Arctocebus calabarensis. Lineage (NCBI taxonomy): Eukaryota > Metazoa > Chordata > Mammalia > Primates > Lorisidae > Arctocebus > Arctocebus calabarensis. Next base: position 48,132 of record CAUYON010063371.1, read on the forward strand.
GAAGCTGGGATTAGCTGGTGCCCAATTTCTCTCTTGGCCTCAATTACTCAGAGTCTGAGGTCCTTGAGACACTGTGTCTTACTCAATACTGCATTCTTTGCACTAGCTTAGCGGAAGTTCATATAAAAATAATGGAGGATTTTTAGTATAGAAATTATATATATGAATATAAACATTAAGAATTTCATTTATCATCACTTCTCAGCCTTTTGGGTAAGATCAAGTGAAGAATTTCACTAATCATAGTTTCATGTCCCTGCTCTCAAGTTAAAGTCAATTTTAAAACATATACCAAATTTTTCTTTATTGAACACTAGATTTTTGTCCTTATTTCTTTATTTTGAATATAAATTTCTTAAATTCTGAGTTTCCTATCTAAAGTTCATTTTTTTATACTCAAATATTTAATATTATTTATGGAAGTACTATGTTAAAAATTATACAACTTTAATCTGAATTCATTTCTGCTTATTTTATTTTTCTCTTTTTCCTTTTTTTTGTTCTTTTTGACAGAATTTTTTAAACTTGCAGTTTGGTTATGAGGCATTTCCTATTTTTAGCCTCTGCTAACTTATCTAATACTACAAAACAAAGTACCTGTAGTCCATTCTTCCATAGACTAAATCTTCTTATTCAGTGGCCCCACTTCATCAGCACATTTGCTAATTTCCACATCACTGATGCAGCATTTTAGATAATAAAGGTAGGGCCACCATCTAGTGGTGAAAGCAGATAGCTGCTGGTTCTACATTAATTACAATAGTTATTTTTCTAACTTGGTCTACTACTTTTAAGTGAATAAAAATTAATCACCATTAAAAAAATCAAAGAAGGGTGGCACCTGTGGCTCAGTGAGTAGGGCGCTGGCCCCATATACTGAGGGAGGCGGGTTCAAACATGGCCCTGGCCAAACTGCAACAAAAAAATAGCCGGGCGTTGTGTCTGGTGCCTGTGGTCCCAGCTACTCGGGAGGCTGAGGCAAGAGAATCACCTAAGCCCAAGAACTGGAGGTTGCTGTGAGCTGTGATGCTACAGCACTCTACCGAGGGTGACAAAAAGAGACTCTGTCTCTAAAAACAAACAAACAAAACTTAAAAATTTAAATTATAATTAGAATAATTTGTTTACTGTTAGTGAATGAAATTTGACAATCTTTCCCAAAGAAAATTCTAGTCACCTTGATATATTCTTTTTAATCTGTGGAACTGGAAATCTCTGATTCATAAATATAGGTCACCAGGAATAGAAGTGTTTGGTAGCTCTGTCATGTAGTCTTTGGCAAGTAAATTAAATACAAAGAATTTTTCACTATGGATGACCTGAGTACAGAAAAACATACTCAAATGCTGGCTCTGCTAGTTGGTGGGGAGAAGTGACTGGATGTCTCACACCTTATACAAAAATCATTTTAAGACTTAAATTTTAGAACTGAAACTAGAAAAATGCTAAAAGAGAACCTAGAGAAAACTCTTCTGGACTTAAGTGCTGACTAAGAATTTATGATTATGACCTCAAAAACAC